>ML977559.1:1064622-1079093 GCA_010015725.1 Amniculicola lignicola CBS 123094
AACCCTTCTCCTATACTATATTAAGGTATTCCTAAAGGAGGTCTAGCTCCTTTCTAGAGAGGTTATAGATAGGTATATTAGGAATCTTCCTGCCTATTTCTACGTTAATGGCATAGTTGTACTTACTATTAGGGTAGATAACCTAGGTTTAGTTTTTGCTAAAGTTCATCTACTAGTAATAGAGCTTATCTAGAATAAACTTAAGCTCTTCCCTATCTAGTGCATCGTCCCTTAATAGGGTAAATATAATCTCTAGGCCCTTATGCGTCTGCACTAATATAATAGTAGCCTATTATAGTTTACTATTGTAAATAGCCTTAACTATATATTATACTGCCTTGTTAGGTAACTATGCTAATAAGGGCGTATTCTAGATATACTTCCTTAAGTGCTTAATTATATTAAGAGTCCAGTTTTTAAGCTATAGTAACCCTCTTTCTTTGTAGTATTGGCTTGTGTAGGACATGTCTCTACTAGGCCTCTACTAGCCTATTACTAGTCTAGGGTCTTCCTGCAGGAGTTCTATTAATAAGGTATCTATAGATTCCTTATTAATTTCCTAGAATTATATCTGTAATAGGTGGAGTATATATACTTGTTCCCTATAGTAGATATCTTAGAGGAGTTCTAGTACATCTATAATATAGACCTAGTTGTACTCCTAAGCCTCTATCTACTATTTAAAGGTTCTAGTAGAGAAATAGATTTGGGGGTCTATGGCTTATAGCTATAGGTACCCTAGGACTAGATTATAGCCTATAAAGTCCGCCGCCTAGAACCTTTAAGGGCCTACTATCTTCTTAATACCTTTTAAGTTATAGTAGTAGGTTGTTAAATTATATAGCTTCCCTAGGGAGAGCTTGTTATTATTAATAAACATAGTAATAGGTTTCTAATAGAATAAGCCTTATTTAAACTATCCCTATGCTATGCACTAATAGCTAATTAGATTTAGTTCTACTCTACTATTATATAGTGCTTAGAGGGGGTATAGATAGCTATTGGGTTAAGTAATTGTTACTTCTATAACTATCTACAGGAACTTCCTATAGGTGTTCTTTCCTAATAGTAACTAGGATAGGTTTACTATTAGGAGTAGTCTTTTCCTAAGTCTTCCTATAGGTAACTAGGAGTGGCATTACTACTAGTAGTAGTTAAACCTTATAGGTTTTACTAGTAGGGCTTATAATTGCCTGTCCCTTAAGCTCCTCAACTACTATATAAATCCCTAGAGGTTAACCTTAAAGAGTTATTACTAGCTTAATACTAGCTTGTAGTTAGGGAGAGATTAGACTAGGATAGGGTGCTTGCAGTGCTGCCTTATAATGGTTTTTAGTCCATCTTCTTCTAATCCTAAGAGGGCTTAGTAGTCTATTAGGAAGCACTTCGTTTTCTGCTATTTGACCCTTAGCTGGTACTTACTTAAAGTAACTTCTTAGCCGTTTTAAGGTTCTTCTTGAAAGAAGCCTATATCTAGTATTCTTAGAGGACTATAAGGCATTGTACCTTATTATATATTAAGGTAGGGGTTTTAGCCTATATAAAGGTAATCTTGATCTCCTTATTCTTAGAGCCGTTAAGGTAATAGAAGAATAAATTCTCTAGGAGGGATTCCTTTTTGCCTAGCTGGAGCAGGAATAAATCTATAGTATTATTATCTCTCTAGCTAAGATTAAAGAACTGTCCATAGTTTTTAAATTTAGCTAGGACTAGGTCCTGTACCAATCTGGTGACTTCCTAATATAGGTCTACTTAAGTAATAATAGTACTAGTATCTATCCTCTGTTATAGGAGTTTGTGATAGGTAGTATATAGTAATATACTAAGTACCCATCTGGTCTGTATAATAGAATTGGTTATTACCTATACTATATTAAACGTAGAGTTAATATTATATCTCTATTATTTAATGGTAGCTGCGTATAGGGGTCACTACTTAGTCCCTAAACTTAGTTTAGGTTAAGTATTATAAAGTGCCTATAGCACTTTGTAGGCTAGCTCTATATTAGTCTAAGCTGTAATAGGAGTACTGCTAGTAGAGTTTACTAAAAGTTAAGTATAGTTAACTTAGGTTTAGAGGTAGGTAATCTCCTTAGGAGGTGTACCTTAATCCTTAGCTTTAAAAAGCAGTTGTATCTACTGTCCTAGAATACTAAGAGGCGTAATATCTCCCCTTAGTCCTAGTATTAGGACCTATATAGGGAGTGCTTAGGTTAAGCTTAGCTGGTTAACAGGGGTTTACGCTGGGGTGCCTAAGTAGTATCTAGCTCTGCTAACTAAACTGGTTAGTATAGGGACTTCGTCCCTGCTAGCCCCCTTGCTATCTAATAGTATTACACCTTTGCTCTACTAATTAGCTATTACTACCTAGCTATTAGATCCTAGTGTATAAGATCTACTTCCAGTTAATATAGTAGCTAGGGCCTTATCTTCCTTACTAAGGTTATCTTAGCCCTTATCTTTAGGGTTACTTATAGCCCTATAATAGGTAGCTCCCAGAATCCCTCTAGTGCCTTAGAGCCCTAACTCCTACTAGAGTTACTCCTTATCTTTATTATTACTTATCTCTACTATATAGGGTTTAGATAGCTTTAATAAAGGTTGCTTTCCCTACTATTAAGTAGATTAAGCAGGTATAGGCTTTGCCTTAGGAGGTATTTTACTGCTAATAGGCATACGTTAGGTTAGTAATAGGTTATTACTAGATTGTAGTAATTGTAAGAATAGAAAAAGTTTCCTAGTAAAAGAGGTGCTAATTATAAATTAACTGCCTCCTTGTATTAAGGGGAGGAGAAGGATTTAAATTATAAGGCATGTTATAGCAGGTAATTTAGATTAGGGCAAAATGTATGTATTAAGATAAATCCTTAAGGAGCCCTTAAGGATATATCTAAGAATATATAGGATAGGTTAGGTAACTAGGGCTAGTCTTAGCCTAGGGTGCCTCTAAGGGTAATCTATAGGATCTCTGTTAGAGCCTATATAGAAATATCCCTAATAGGGGGGGGGGGTTCCCTAAACTTACCTAGCTAGTTTACTCTAAGGTTTTTCTATAACTAGCTCCTTAGTATTATACTAGCTTAGTTAGCCTACTGGTACTTTCCCTCCTCCTATATTAGATAGCCTTTCCTTAGTTCCCTTTTAGCTCTTTATCTACTATTCTATTTAGCTAGATACCCCTAATATATAAGTTATTCCCTCCTATATCCCCTATCTAGTCTTAGTCCTCTATCTCTACTAGTTACCCTTATAAAAAATAGGTTAGGGTTAGGGTTAAGTCTAGGTCTTATATAAGCTAACCTAACCCTAACCTAACCCTAACCTATTTACTACCCTAAGAAAAGGTACTAAGAGATTTCCTACCTAGTTAGTAATAGAATTAATTAACTTTTGCTATATAAGCTTTATATATTAGGTCCCTTTAAAAAGGGGAGTTTAGATATATAAAGTAGTATTATAGAGCTTTTTACTAGTATTAAGTTGCTACTATAGTATATATTAAGCTAGTATATCTAGATTACTTAATTAACCCACTTTCCCTCCCTATATTATTGATTGATTACTGCTGTAATATTTTCCATGCCCTAGAGATTAGTGTGGAGAACTTAAGTAACGTGAGAAGAATAAGGAAAAGCGAAAGCATTATGGGTTAGGGTATTAAGAAGGCGAGTGGGCGATACGTGCCTTTAAAATACCTACCTAATAGTCAACATTATATATCTACAAGAAGGGCTTTGTTACACCTATTATAAGCTGCTGGGGTCTACGTAAAGCTATTGCACTATTAGTTGTTTCAAGTTCTAATAGTATATAAGAGTATTGGAGATTTAAACATTATACAAGATTTGGACCTATGAAGAATATAGGGAAATAGCAGGAAGCCTTTTTATGGGGATTATTTAGTGCTTACTTTTAGACACGGCCTGATCAAAGGTTGGTGGTTCATTATTATATAGCTCTAACTTAACTTGTTTATTTCTAGTGGCTATTCTATGTTATCTTATTTTCACACTATTATTAATTTGCTTCTCCTGGTACAATGAGGTCCAGATGAGTCTTAAACTGAGAGTTTATAACTTGCCATGGCCTATAATACAGCTTTGGTAGGTAAATAACAAGCGCAGGAGGATGAGAAATTGACCTTTGTGTCATTATTTAGAGCAATCTAGCACTATCGTGAAGGTCTAACTGACTGCTGATACTTAGTGGATAGAAGTACACAGGTGGAAGTACTAGATTATAGAGCCTTCTGCTCTCTGACTTTGGGTGTCCAATCATTATTGACTTGTTCTTTGTAGTGATTGAGGATAGTAACCAGATCTGTGACGTCTTAGGGAACGAAATGCTATGTAGACTACGAAATCCTATTGTTTGGAAAATCTACCGGAAGAACTATCTGCGGGTTTCGATGGCATTGCGGCCAGCCTCCCAACGTAACATTCAATGGCCTGTATTCCTGGAGTGAAACGTCCGGTATGCTTGTTGGCCTTTAGTCTTCGCACATCGTGTAACATCAGCAAAGTGGTCTATTTATCTCCTAGAAACTTTGGAAGGACGTGGCGCACAGAACAAATCACATGCACCGTATCTCTGAATACACTTCGCTCCAGGACTTCGACTCAATAGGCATAATCTATAGTACGATTATGACACCTGACTAGCGCCGCCGCACCGCAGAGGCATTTCCACCCCTCTTCGTGGCACACAATTCTCTACCCTATCTATGCCTGTAGTTTCGCTTAGAGATCCTGGCTTCTATCTTATTTTATGAGAGGAAAATATTTCCCTAAAGCAAGGTCACGTTTTGAAGCGCCATTCACAACAACATCTCTTAGAATGCTGCAACACTGAACACTGACAACTGGGCTACTGCGACTTGTCCCGTGTCCTTCAATGTAGAGACAAGGAGTGGAGATCGGAGTCGTAATAGGAGCAAGAGAGAAGGGAGGATTCTGAACCGAAGTGGTATGGGAGAGGTTGCTGTATCGTTGGAACTCTCTCCAAGTTATCCCGGGGTATGTTTTGGGGGCCATTAAACTCTACCCGCCTAAGTTGGATTTCTCTACATTGGTTCACTGGGATGAGGGCGAGCATGTATTTGCGGTGGAGGTGGTATAATGCCCTGTGGTCAAAGCGTAGATGTGTTGATTACTATGGCGGAGTGGGTGACAGAAGCTGTTAGGCACAAGCTATGCTTCGGCCTTGGTATCAGGAGGCGCACTGCAGTGGCAGAAGGGGGAAAGCGGGGTGGGAATGACGTAGCTTTTTGGGAATACGTGAAAGATTTGAGAAATGTATGATGGTCGACATAGAATGGGGACCTCGTGACTTCCACCATGTTTGACTCCGCTTTCACGGTGTGCTTTAGTGTTTCCTTTCGCAGCCTGGGTGGTCTTCGAGCTGCCTTAGTCGTCGCTCGTTTCTTCTCTTGTCACCAACACCGGAAACGATAGCTCATACTGCCCTCCGGTTCAACCTCCTTCTCAAGCTTCTGGAACTTTGACCGTCCGTATACAATACGCTTTCCAAGACCCGAATTCGGGGTTCCAGATGACGTATCGCGCGACCGAGAGCCCCTCGCTAGCTGCTTCACTGCAGACGTAGAGTAAGCCCATACTCCAAATCACCAGCACTTTGAACTTCGACTGAGGCTAGCAGCTCTTGTTATCACGCCCAAACCACGGTCATCTCTACGGCGACCACCAAGCACATCATAACCCCTCACAATCTGACACATTCGTCACGATCGCCAATTTCGATGTCTTCCATTGGCGCTCGAGATATTGCACAAACGTGCTCGCCCCACTCGCCCGATAAAGCTGGTCCTGCGACCTCAAATTCATCATGCAATTCTCCCCCTTTGTCCCCACGGAGAGGGCCCTCTTCCAACTTCGCTGGTGGGAGGAGTCCATGCTGTGTAACCCAGCCATCACGTTCGCCAAAATTCCGAGATGTCCTCCATGGCATCGTCAACTCGCGCATCTCGAAGTCCTCTGGAACTCGCCCACTACCGCCAAGAGGAAAGTCCGGCTGGCCCCCTTTCAGGCCTGGAGCATCCGATGATAGCCACCATGGTCGCGATGACTCTGAAATCTCCTCTGACACAGTAGAGCCTACCGCAGCCCTTGCGCCTCTCAACACCCCGACCCAAGGCCGTGCCGGGAAGGCGGCTACGACTGAATGTAGTCGGGGTAACTTTCACAAGAGGTCTCCCTACCTCTTCGATGCCCCAGTCTCCCCAGCTGTGGCAATCGGCATGTCTGCAAGCTCTTTGAGCTGTCAGCGTGCACCCACCATCGCCACTCGCCCATCTTCATGCCCCCCCACACAAGAAGCTCCTCCTCGGACAAAGGTAAAGGACAATCCAAGATTGCAAGATCGCGCTGTGACCGCAAAGACTGCCTCTCTAGAGACAGGGTTCCCAATGGGATGCTTCAGCAAGTCTCGTGCAGAATTTACGCTGATCCCGAACCCACTCCATGGTTTAGTCCCCTGGGATGAAGTCAGACATCCTATGGGAAACCCATCCCCCATCTCCGACCCGACTTTTGGCATCTCCTTTGTCTCGTCCAATTCTTTGAAGTCAGATACCGTTAGTATGGTGAATCCCAAGAGCCCGAAGAAGGCAGTACGATTGCCCAAGGAACTACCTACCAAGACGCCCAGACCCCGTGACAAGGGACTGCAGAGCTCGCAAACCGGGCCGCTCGCCCGCAACGTAGACGACATCATGGAGCTCGACGGCAGATATATAACGGTTACGGAAGCTCGGGCATGCAAGCACAAGTTTCTCCCAGGTCCCGCCTTCTACGGACATCCCAAGTGCCCCACTTGTCGCATGACTTCATGGCTCAGCGAGCGACGTAAGAAGAAGAGCGAGATTATAGCTATGGGGGTCTTCCCTTTCAAAGAACGAGCCAACGAGCTCCTAGATTTTGGCGACCCTAGGGGTAAAACTCGGCACAAAAAGGTAACAGAGCAGATATCATCGTCAAGAGAAATTATCAAGAAAGAAAACACCAAGAAACGATCCCGGGATCAGACCGGGACAGATTTCGAATACAGCTCCACTTGGAATGGCCTGAAAGCTCAAATCATGAATATGCTGAGCCAGTTAGAGGATATCAAGGCGTACGAGCTCATGTTTGACCGTAGCACGCTGATAGCTCTCCTTGATAATAAGGAAAAGATGGATACCACGGCACAGAAGGCTATGGAGATCTACGGCTCCGAGGATGAAGGGAACATGTACCTGGACGGTGATCCCGTCTCTCCTACTTACCGGCATTGGAATGGTAGCGTAGAAAATTCGAAAGAGAGGACGATAGTGGGAGAGCCACCAGCTAGACGCCGCAAAATCTTCTCAGATGTTAAAGTATCTTGGAACGAGAAGGTGAAAGTTTCTGCTACGCATGTTGTCCTCGGCCCGGACTCGGATAAAGACACTACACTACCAGATTTCACCATGGGAAAGATAATCGGGGAGCCTTCCACCCTCCCGTTGCAACCCCTGGCGAGCGAGCTTGTCAAGCCTCCTCGTAATTGCGGACATTTTATGCGCGCTCATGTTAAATTCAAAGATCGCGGAAAGAAGGTTGTGCTAGAGAAGTCAGCTGAGCGCACAAAGAACAAGTACTATAACCCCGGTGTTTGGCACAGCCCGGAGGAATACGAAAAAGCCGAAACTAGCTGGACTGGATTCACCTGGGACGAGATGGAGATAGACGTCCATCCACTGGCCGGAAGCACCAGCGGTATGGCAAAGACTGTGCCACATGAACAGGAAAAAGGAAACGCGACCTTGTTCCAGCGATGCATGTACCCTTTGCTCGCAATTTTCTAAACAGTCTAAAAGTCTAGAAACTTGTGTTCTGTCACATAAAATCTTACCGTAGATTATGTGGCGTCTTCGGCGGACGTCACGGTATACCTCTTCTAATTTATTGTGGTTCCATACAGACAAGGTTCAGGTTCGTCCCTCTGGTTGGGAGAAGCCTGGTTATGACATTGCATGCATATGCACCTTGCATCATGTACCATGAGCAACGCCTTCCTGCTAGAGAGATATGAAGGACATAACCAGGTCGGCGTTGCAAATTGGGGGATTTCGCTGCAAAGGGCGCACAGAAGATTTGGTGGGCAACAGCGAGATGGGTGTTGTAATGCAACAAGTATCATAGAACCGTATCCGCAGATGAGGGCAGTGCCTTTGGGAAAATCTATCAAGAAAAGCGAAAGAATGACACGTGGATGGAGAGGGCGACCAAGAGATGCATCTTGGCAATACGGTCACGAGGTACGAGGGAGCAGAGGAATGTCCAAAAGTTTGTCATCGACACAACACCAGATAGCCATACTCAGCTTCAGTGAAAACGTAACCAATGGTGCCGCTATCCTGAAATCCCCTATTGCATTTTAGAGAGTGCAATTTGCCCATCCCACTTCGAAGGTTCAGGGACGAGGCCATAGTTTGCATCCGTTAGAACCAATGGGATGGTAATCATACTCAGGCTTCCCGATTTCCAGCGATACTGGCAACCTGAAGCTTTGACAGTGTTTGCTCAAGGCACCACCAGAAGCTGTTTTGAACGAATGGTGTGATAGCGGTCATTTACATTGAGCTTTCGGATTGGTGGGATCAAGTTTGATGAGGCTTTGCATCGTGTTCACTAATTTCCTTCGTCCTACACTGAGATATTTGCTTGCATGTCAGAGGGCCCTCTCAATCTGCGTTAGAAATTGACCAAACCCCCGTGTGCCATAAAGTTCGAGATTTGCTATTTGGCACTTGACTTGCGGGGTTGCAAGGCCTCCAACATAAATTACATCCGGCGAGCTGCCCCATCGTGTAACACAAGAGAAATTTAGCCACATTGTGTAAGGCCCGCTTCTATATACTCTTTGACTCAGATGACCACAGTAACTATGAGGAAGAAGCTATACATGGCTTACTGGGGTTTAACGAGATGTGTATGGTTTTCTGTTGGGACGAACGGGGGTCTATTGGACTTACTCAGAAGACGGTGAGTAGATAAGAAGGCTTCAAACGGACGAGAAATAGAAGACCGAGTTCATAGAAATTCCAAGATTTTCACCCCAAGTATAGATCTATGTATCTAGTACATAGCCTTGTTTTCGGCAGTTACCTTTTGCGAGAGACTGTAGTGGCACATGGAGGTATTTACACATATCACATCGACGGCAAAGTTTATCATGGGTGGGTTTGCCTCTCGACGGTCAACTTCAAATCCCTATAGATCGATTACGCACATGTTCTTCTCGGACTGACATCTCATTGTACTCCCTATCCGGTAGCTTCGTCCCTTTACCTACAACATTCAACCAAGTCTCGAAATGACCTGTGTGGCCTTCATCGGGCTTGTACACAAATATAGCTTCCGGACGGAGCAGGTATTTCCCAGGAGCGAGGTTGGCAGGGATGGTGCTGGAAACACCTTCCTGTGATGGGTTATTCCATTCGAAACGTCCCCGTTCTATGAGGTAGTGCATTTGCCAGACTACATCGCAGAAGCTTTAGCCGCTGTTGAATGGCAAGATAGGAAAATATTTTGGTCGAATGATGTGGAAAATGAGTTGTGATAAGGACGGAGAAGTGTCCAGGGGGGGTACGAAAAGAGCGCAAGAGGGACATACACAACAGAATGGTTCGCAAACCTTCATTGTAGTATGTCTAGCTCTTAGCCTCACCACTCTCAACGTAGTAGCCGGTCTTTTCGGTGACTGTATGACCGTTTGGTCAGTAACTGTATCATCTTGCTTGTGGGGTGCGTTTCAAGGCGAGATGGACAGTTGTCTGCTGTCAACGGTTCGTCTACCAAGCCAAATTGATTGATCTTGAACCTTTGCGCACTGTCAACGACACCCATGGAATATATCCGGGAAAGCATAGTGGGATGCGGGACGAAAGATATCAGCTTCCCATATGTCTCCCGTAGGATTCCATCCAATACATGAGTCTCCCGGACATCGAGCCATATATGTAAGCAATAACCCCTTACCATGGACGAAGGAAGATATCTGCTACCCCATGGTTAATGCCTCCCCACTGGCCAAAGCTCTTTCTTATTCTTGATCGCTTGCCTTAGGAAATTAAAACACACCTTGTACTCGTCACTTTTGGTCTAGTCCGGATCGACCTCTGTGGTATCGTATTAAGCAGTGATGGTTTTCCCAGCCTCGAGCTTTGCGTGCAGCGAAGCTTTCAATCCGGAATACTCGGCGCTGCCATCCCAGCCGCATGTCATGTTGGAGCTGGTGAGGTCGAAGTTGGGATCCAAATACCATCGACGCTGGATGCTTTCTCTCGTGAGACCGGGATTGGCGGGGACCACAATGGGTTTTCTAGAATCTCGTGAGCTTTCCCGGCGCCTATAATGAAGGCGATAGGGGTTTGAACATTTATGATGACTTCACAAAGGTGCGTTGTCGCGTTGCGCGTATTCCAAGAGGGCAAGCTAATAGTGTATAGCCATATGAGTTTCCTGGGCCTAAGGTCTGGACTGGCAAGTTAGAAGAAAACTGGAGACATCTTATGAAGGCTGTAGGCCATGAAGGGATGCCTTAAGATGGGCTCACGTAGCAAGTCAAATCAAAATCACCGTAGGCACTTTGCTGTAGGCCAATGTTGATCTGTTTAACAAGGTAGAAGCTGCCCTGCTTAATCCTATAATATAATTCATGATCAGGTGATCACAAATATACTTTCCACTGGTGCCGCATTTATTTCACCATTAAGAAGACTGATCTAGGTAGTGCCTAGTCAAGATAGAGACTAATTAAGATAGAGACCCAAAAACCACTATATAATTCTATATTTTGGAAGTGTGCAATCATATACGACATGTGGTCCAGACACTGATATACCGCCAGGGCAAAGACGCTATAATAATGAAAAATAGAGTGAAGTGTTATACTCCAATCCCCGTAAAGATGAGCCCAACATCCCACTCCCGAAATCTAATCTCAACGCAAAACTACTACACCTCAGTCCACACCTCAACATCACCACTCAAAACAATCTCTCAATGCGGCTTCTTTTAGTCCAAGGCAACGCCCCATCCGTGGTCGGCTTATGAAAAGCATCAATCCCATTCCACGACCTAACAATTCCCCTGAGGACCGGACCCTCATGCTGTCTCCAGGCTCGCCCCGTATTCGCATTCGTCAACCATTGCTTCATCTCCCTCGGAGTACGCGGTGGGTTACCGATGGAAAAGAAATAAGCCGCCAAACCGGCGACACCAGCTGTAGCCGGGCTCGTACCGTCGACAAGCCAGTCCTGGGCGTGGAGGACGCCATCGTCACCTTTGGCGCAACGCACTTGTTCACCCGGGGCAAAGATGTGCGGGAGGCCCTTTGCATTGTCGAAGTTGGTGCCTGAGTCTGATTTGCGTTGACCGTTGAGAGTGCCCTGCCACATTTCACCAGTCCTGGGATTGACGGCTCCAACGACGATGAGGTTGGGGATATATATTTCTTTGTCGATTGTGGAGGTGCTGCCAAATTGAGCGGGATAACCGGCAATGGAGTTTTTGTTATCGTTTCCGGATGCAGCGACTAGGACTACGCCCAGCTTATCGAGCTCGACGAGGTTTTCGTAGAAGTTGTCTATCCAGCCTTGGTCTACTTGTTTGGTGGGGAAATAGCTGTTTGTTTGTTAGTTTAACCTCTTTTTTCTGTCCATTGGTGAGTAAGGGTGTGCTTACAAGCTCATGCTCACAACGGCTTTGAAGTTCGCATCGGCAGCTTTCTTTGTTCGAACGTCTTCAACAACCTTGACGAGTCCATCCAACCACTTCTGCGGCGCCTTCGCGAAGCCAATCTTGACGATGACGGGGTTTACCTTCTTTGCTGAGCCAAACTTATGTCCGCTCACACGGGACAACATGCAAGTTCCGTGCCAGCGGTTATGTGTATCCGTCTTCGTTGTGTCCTTCGGATCAACGAAGAGCCAGCGTGCGCGAGCGCCGATGTTGTCGCCTTTCGTGAAGTCATCACGACCAAGCTCCGCTCCTTCGTCAATGACGTAAACGGTAACACCCTCCCCAGCTGCTTCTTCAAAGTAATAATCTCCATTGTAGTTAGCAATGTCACTGTCTCTTTTCTGGTTCCAGTAGACAACGGAGTCCTCGGCGCCTTTTTGGACCATGAGGGCGGTGGTAGGATCGAAGCATTTGCCCTTGCAGGCTGAGGGTGTGATGGCGGCGATCTAAGACTGTCAGCCTTTGGACTACCAAGACAATTGATAAGAAGGGGGAAAGAGTGAACTTACATTTTTATCTTTTTTGATGATGGCAACATCTGCGGGAGTCAATTTAAGCTCCCAGTAATTCACACCGACACCGGTGGTCTTGGACTCTTTGATGTCTTTTGCGGGGGTTTTGACATATTTATTAAGGCTTGTTTTAATGGCTGTCTCCTGGGCAGCGGTGAGTTTCTTCTTTGGATACACAATGTAGGAAAGAGTTGCTAAGGAAGTCGCAGAAGACGATGTGCTTGAGAAGCGGGAGGACACGGAGGAGGATTTGGTAGAAGAGAGCGAACTACTTCTGCTCCTAGAGCTGGAGATGGAAGTGATGGAGCTGGAGGAAACCGAAAAAGAAACCGAAGCGGATGAAGTTGTGATCGACACAATCACGCTGCTCGACGAGGAGCTGAGCACCTTCGACGAAGACGTAGCTGCCCTATTTGATGTAACCTGTGGGGGTAGAACCGGCGAGCTCGTTACAGGCGGTGGGAGAGGCTTGCTAGCTGGGGGTGGTGGTGGCGGAGGCTTGTTTGACGAAGGCTTGCTGGGTGGCGGTTTACTACCGCCCTTAGCGGCTACCAATCCGGTCACAAGGAAGACAACCGGAAGGAGCTTCATGTTTAAATAGCCCGAAAAAGGAATAAAGGGATGCAGAAAAGAATGTAGTGAAAAGAATGACAATGGGCCTCTGAAAGAAACGAAAGGAAACTGATGCTGTGCTGGATGGCCAATCTAAGCGTTTAAGAAGCCCTCTATATATCTCTGCATTTCTAGTTCAACTTCCTCCTGCCATGGGAATACTCTGTGGAACTTGAAGCCGGGCTTCTATTTTGGAGTACGTTTGGTGACCTCCGGGGGCTAAGCCGCGACGAGATTCCGGTAGGTTCCACATGGGCAGGGCCAAAATAGGTACATTGCGGCTGACCTTTTATTTGGGGATAGCAAGACGCGGTACCGAGCATCAAAAAGATTGTAAATTGTTCTTCTGATTGGTCGAGGAGTGCAATGTCATCCCCGAGCAGAAAAGAGTACAACCTTGGACGTACATTTCTCATGTCATCTTGTATCCATGCACTTCTCTTTTGTTCTCACTCATCTCCATCAGCAATGGATCCCTTTCTCCATTCTCGTAGATCATCTACCATGCAAGTCTCTCCCTGCGTCGTTCCACCAAGCTTACGCTTACCTCACCCTCATACTGCGCATTTGAGTTTAGCTTTACAATTCACCAAATCGGAGACTTTACCTGCGTCTAACAGTGGGTACGAAAATCTCTTACATTGACGAGAACTTGAACCGCATGGCGCCAGCAATGTTCTACATTTTGTTGGTGGTTCATGATTCGCATCCCCGACAGATATCCAGAGGACAATATGCCTGAGCACTCCCCAGAACTCCGAATTCCCCTTTAAATCTCGGAAGTAGAATATAACTGTGTGGTTGCGTAGTAACGTAGTGGTAATCCTTTAGAAGTATATTCAGAGTGTCTTAAGGATTGATTGAGAAAGACGAGGGTGGTTTGACAAAAATATGAAGACGTTAGTTACTCAACAGTTAGAGAATATGCGTTGGTTGGTCCGTCTAAACTTAATTAGGGCTTAGGTCTGTTATCAGTTGCAGATTTCGGTAAAATCCTAGGTAGTCTCACTTCCTATTCTCCCCCCTAGCCCCTAGACTAAATATCTAGTAATCTACCTTAGAGGGTATATAGAAAGACTAATACACCTATATATAAGGTATAATACTAGAACTAGATTAGTATAAGGCCTTTTATTTAAGATATAGTAGGTAGGATCTACTATATATAATATAAATAAGTTAGTAGATAGTAAATAGTAGAAGCTTTAAAGATACCTATAATATTAGGATATTATAAGGCACGTTAGGGCAGGCAATTTGGTTTAGGGCAAAATGTATATATTAAGATAAATCCTTAAGGAGCCCTCAAGGATACGTCTAAGAATATATAGGATAGGTTAGGTAATTAGGGCTGGTCTTAGCCTGGGTACCTCTAAGGGAGATCTATAGGATCTCTATTAGAGCCTATATAGAAATGTCCCTAATAACTACCCCCCCCTTTCTTAATAACTTAGCCTAAGTTATTATAACTAGGTATTAAATAGGTTACTCTTAGGTATCTATTAGTCTTATAGGGGGTCCTTCTTATAGAGGAGCTAATTAAACTCTAGGAAAACTCCCTGTA
>ML977560.1:0-238606 GCA_010015725.1 Amniculicola lignicola CBS 123094
AATAACTAGTAAGGACTAATCTAGACTTCTTATACAGCTGTGTACTCTTCCCTTTTACTTCCCTAACTATATAGAGGTTAAAGATATAGCCTTTATAAATAGTAGGGTTATATTACAGGATCTTAAAGGTACTATTTATAATAAGAGCCTCTATCTCTATATAATCTGATTCTTTAAATAGTTATCTAGGGGTTGTAATAACTTTATCTGTACAAAGCTTTACAGCTAGGGTATAGTTATCCTACTCCTTCTGTATAAGGAATACTTTATCTATATATTTATCTTCTTTATCTTTATATAGGGGTTGCACTTTCTATAGGTATCCTCTTATCCTTCTTAGGATAGTTAGTTCCCCTAGCAGCTTTTTAGAATTTTTGGCTTCTTTGGGCTCTTTATATAGTACTTTAATAATAGGGTTCTTCCTTAGGTATCTATGCTTCCTAGGTTTCAGAGCTTTAATTTGTGTAGGTACTAGGGGATTAGGGTCCTTAATATCTAGTTCTTCTTTAGGTACTGTATAATAGTATAGCTTAACTTATATATACTATAGTTTAATAGGTCTGTTTTCCAGGTTAATAGTAATATCTTAGCTATTAATACTCTTGATTTTATATAGTCCTTCCTATCCTCTATGTTCCCTCTAGATTATTACTTTAGAACTAAGTAGTAGCAATAGGATATTGTATAAGCTTGGCCTATTACAGGTGTTTAATATATAATTAATATTTACTTTTACCCTCTCTATATATAGTATCTTTATAGCCTTCTTAACTGCTTTAGCTTATACAGTAATATCTGGGGATAGTAGTAATATATTATTAATCCTTAGATATGCTCCAAATACTAGTAGTATTAGTACTAGGCTATTTAGGCCTGTAGTGTTATTTAAGGCCTTCACTGCTATCTATAGGATAGCTTTATTATCTATATTATATCCTAGTTTAGTATATAGGATATTATATATATAATGTATTAGGGTGTATATATATTTAACCTTTCCAACTACCTAGTAAGCTTCTACTAGTATCTACTTATATTCTACTCCTATAATCTTTGTACAATTATAGAATTTATTAGAATTGAAGTTAGTTCCTAGGTTATGTATAATGTAGTCTAGTGGGCCTTAATATACATTAATCTAATACCTATAGAGTATATCCTAGGTGTCTTATATAGATATAGATTTGAGGAAGATTGCAGCTTAGAATAATATATCTATATTAATAATATAGAGAATATCCTTTCCACCAATTTATATAACGTCTATGACGATCTTATAGTTAAAGTTAATATTATCCTTAATACTGAATTTGAATCAGCGTAGTGCTAGGTTGTATAATTAGCAGTAATAGTAGAATTTCTGGATTTCTTCTAAGGTAATATAGTTAACCTTATAGCTAGTATAGGTAAGTATTCTATAAAGCCTCTCTATATAAGGGTATCTAAAGTATTAGTATAGACATTAAAGTTGTATCTCTATAAAGAATAATATAGTCTTAATCTTACTAATATTAAAGAATAGGTGTCCCTACTTTTATATAATAGGGATAGTACTATTGTCTTTGTATATAATTATATCTAGGGTATTATTATAGTATACTCCTAGTCTATCTACATCTGCAAGGTATAGGAGGAATAGGGTTAGTATATCTAGGATATAGTATATAACTATTCCAATTGGATTCTTGATTTATATAGTACCAATAGATCCTCTGGATCCTTAGCTACTAAAGCTAATATTAGCTAATCCTAGGGTCCAGTTAATCCTAGTTTAGGGGTACTCTTGTACGTATACCTCTAGTTATACCTTGCTAACTATAGATACTATAGTAGCACCTATATCCTATAGTTCACCTTAGTATATTATATAATAATAGTTATCTAAAATGAATTAATTAGTAACCTCCTACTTCTTAGCATTATAGATATCTTCACCTATTGTATAGTAGAGATATAATATTATAGTTAGGAAGTTAACTACTTGTTCACTATCTTTAGGGTTATTATCCTTATTATTATTAAGATTCTAGTTACTAGCTTCTCCCTTAAAATCTTGTATATACAATGCAGTGTGCTCCTCTAGGGGAGCTTTAGCGTTGAATTGCTTATATATAGCTATGTATTATTACTTCGCATAATTCAGTTCTATATAAGGATAGTTTATAGACTAGTATCCTTCCTTATAGTATATAAAGTACTTTTTCTTTATAAACTCTGTACAAAGGTCCCTTAGGGGTTAGCTTCGTCCCTATAAACGTTGGGATAGGAATCTACTATAGAAGTTAGATCTTAGGTAATTAGAAAAGTACTTTTAGTCTGTATAGTATACCTCTCCTAGTTCCTAGAGATATTAGCCTATCTAGTAGTCTATACTAACTTATAGTACTATATAAAGGTTACTAAATAGTCCTTTACAGGACTAGTTATTAGAGAATATAGCTTATTTAAATTCTAGTTATCCTCTGTAAGCTTATATAATAGTAGTATATAGTAGTTAATCTCCTTAGAACTATATCCCTATTACCCTCTAGGCAAGTATAAACTTATTAATAAGCAGTTCTAATACTTTATACAGTATCTTATTAGGGTTCTCTTTTTAGTAGTATATAAAGGTTAATAATATCCAGTTAGTATAGTACTAATTATAATTAACTATTGTGTTAAAGTGGGTATATAGGGCAGTATATAGGTACTTCTAGGTGTTATTAGGTCCAATGTTATAAATGTAATATATTACTGTATAATCCTCTAAGATATTAGGGAAGATATTAGAGTACTATGTCTCCTATATATTAAGGTAGTAGTATAGGTTAATAAAGATTTGTGCTGTTAGGGACATTTCTACATAGGCTCCAATGGAGATCCTACGGATCTCCCTTAGAGGTGCCCTGGGCTAAGACTAGCCCTAATTACCTAACCTATCCTATATATTCTCAGACGTATCCTTGAGGGCTCCTTAAGGATTTGTCTTAATATATACATTTTGCCCTGAACTGAATTACCTGCCCTAATGTACCTTACAATTTAAATCCTTCCCTTTCCTTAATACAAGGAGGCAGTTAATTTGTGATTAACTATCTATTTTATCTTTTTACTCTCCTCTAGCAACCTAGTAATGCGCTATTACCTACCTACACTGAACCTGAGCAATAAGTATACCCCTAAAGGTAAAGCTAGCTTAAGCTTACTCTGTGTGACAGCAGAGTAAGCAGCTAGTAGTAGACCTACTAGAGCCTCGATTCATGGAAGTCGACGATGACGATGATAATAAAGAGGAATAACTCTAGCGAGAACTTGAGAGTAGGGGAGCCTAAGGCAACCTATACTTAACCCGTTAAGGGGCCAGCGTTGACCCTGAAGATAGGCGGGACGAACTTAATAACTATAAGGTCCTAACCACCTCCTACGCAAGGGATAGTCTACGTATAGGGGTATCCACTTATACTGCGGTATTAGATGGCTACTAGGGCGATAGCAGGACCCAACTGGGAAATGATAAGGCTGGAAATAGTAGTGTCCCCACTCCTAGCAGCTTGGTTGACGGATTGGTGCGCTACTATAATCTAAGTGTTAACCCTCTCTCTAGTAAACTGGTCCTGGATTGAAGCCTTCCTATAAGAGTCCTAACTACTATTATAATACTAGAGTAAATCTTGGGTTAATAAATGCAAATGCTATTTGCTGTAGAAGACTGAGGAGCCCCCTAAGAGGAGCTTGAGCGGTTATGATAACAGATGGATATAGCTAAAGTGCTAGCTATCCCAGTCGCTGTTGCCTCCCTAGCCTATAACTGACCCTAGTCCGCAGCTGAGGAGGCGTCTAAAGTGCTTAGTGCACTATGGAAAGTTCACCCCTAACTAAGTTTGGGTAATGAACAACGCGTGCCTTAGGCCGCTGCTGTTGAACAATGGAGGCGTAATATTAAGTCTATATTCAACATAGTATAGATTATCACTAACTTGATCACGAGGACTAGATGGGCCCTTAGTACTATACAGTTCCCTATTTATAGGGAACTATGCTAAAGAAAGGTAGAAGATAGCACTATTACTACCTGGACGGAACTATATTAGGAAGCTACTACCCTAGTCTAGGACCTAGTCTTAACCAAATTTGACAACTATCTTTAGTTCTTCAACCTAAGTTGGAGAGATATAGACTTAGTAGACTTATTCCTGCTCTAACTTAGTAAGAAGGAGTTACTCCTAGATAGCTCATTCTTTAAGCACCCTAATAGGACTGATAATAAGCACCTAAAGATCACTTTCGTATGGGCTAAGGCCCCTAACACTATACGTAATAAAGTCTAATACCTAATAGTGTTATAAGAGACTCAGGATTAGATAGCTTTTAAGAGAAACCTTAAAACTGCTGAAAAGTTGCTGCAGGTGTTAAACCCTAGTAAAGGGCCCTTAGGGGGGAAGTAAGTTACTTCCTAATAGAATACCAAACCTTCTAAAGAATAGAAGAGGATAGACTAGAAGTTGTCCCAAGGGACACAATTTTCGACACCGACTTAAGCTGAAGGTACCCTGATGCTAAGCAGTAGAGTACCTAGTAAGGACCAGTCCTACTCTGACTCTTGAGACTCCTATAGGAATTGAGGGGGATAGGGGGGTAACTACTAGAAACTGTACTAGAAGAACTAGTAAGGTTTAGTGGTAACTGGTAGTAATACTACCCCTGGGCCATCGCGTAGTAACTTAGGAAAAGACTAGCCCTAATTGCAAACCTCTCCCGGCTGCAGTTAGGGAAACACTCTAAGGGGAAATGCCTATAGATTGCCGTAGATGTCCTTGTGGAAAGAGATAATAGCAATCTATTAAGCCTCTAAGCCCTATATAATAGTGGTGTAGAGCTGAACCTAATCAGCAATTAGGTAGTAGAGAAGACTAAGCTTAAGCATAGCTTATTCTATAGAAAGCTAGTAGCTATGTTCGTTAATAATAATAAGCTATAACTTGGTAAGCCCTATAACCTAACAACAAGTTGTTATAATTCTTAGGGTATTAGGAAGTTAGTAGGCCCTAAGTGGTTTTAGGCCGCTAGCTTTATAGGATATAATTTAGTATTGGGATATCCGTGGCTGTAGGCCGCCAACCCTTGAATCCAATTCTCTACTAGTACCTTTAAATAGTAGGATGATAAGAGTACTCCTAAGAGAGTCTAGATTGTTGAGGTAGTAGACCTCCTAGGTAAAGTAAGCTATAGAGAATGTGCCTACGTCCTTTAACCTACACAAATGAGGTTTTAAGAAATTAATGATTAAGCCTATAAGCAGATCGCCTCAGAACTCCTCTAGGAATTGGTTGGAAAGGCGAAGGGGCTAAAAGGCCCCAGCGGGGACGAGGTCTACGACGCCTAGTATTACTAGAACTAAGGACTGCTGTAGTTAAAGAACTGGACCCTTAATATTATAGACCACCTGAAAAAGTGTGTTAAAAACAACCCTGCACTATTATAGCTACCTAAGGTAGCTACGCGTTGTATAATAAGTAATATATACAACACTAAGCTAATGTAAGCTATGCTTGCCCCAGTCCAGTCCTATAAGCAACCTGAGGAGGCTTATAGATACTTAGTAGATAATATACTAGATACTAAGGAACTGAAATACGTACTAGATAAACTTTATTATTAGTGGCGGAATTTCAGTAAAAACTAGACAAAGATCATCTGCCTGAACGGCGAATATAATTATACTATTAATATTAAAGAAGGTGGGAAGATTCCCAATATGCCTATCTATAACCTCTCTAGAAAGGAGCTAGATCTCCTATAGGAATACCTTAATATAGTATAGGATAAGGGATAGATTTATCTAAGCAAATCGCCTATAGGCACCCCTATCCTCTTTGTCCCTAAAGTAGATAGTATAATGCGACTCTGCGTAGACTATTACAGTCTAAATAAAGTTATAGTAAAGAACTAGTACCCTATCCTACTAGTTAGTAAGATGCTAGATAGACTATCTAAAGCTAAAATCTTTACAAAATTGGATCTGAGAGACATGTATCACAGACTCTAAATTAAAGAAGGTGATAAGTAGAAAACAGCCTTTAAGACCTGATATAGCCACTTCAAGTACCTTATAATGCTATTTAGGCTCGCCAACGCACTAGCGACGTTCTAGTCCTATATCTAAAGGGCCCTTAGAGGGCTCCTAGATTATACCTATGTTATATACTTAGATGATATCCTTATCTACAGTGAAGAAGAGGATTAGTATAATCTTTACGTTAAAGAAGTGTTAGAAAGACTCCTAGACTAGGGGCTTTTTTGCAAAGTAAGTAAATGTATATTCTCTACTAAGGCTGTAGAGTTCCTAGGCTTTATTATTACCCCTAAGGGGGTAGTAATAGACCTAACCCAGGTCTAGACTATCCGTGAATAGCTGGTACCTATAAGCTACTAAGAGGTACAGGTGTTCCTAGGGTTTACCAACTTTTATAGGCACTTTATCTTCAACTACAGTGCAGTAGTGGAGCTGTTAACAAACCTGCTTAAAGCTGCCTAAGACCTGAACTAAGGCTCTAAGAGCCTTGGAAAGAAGAAGGGGAAGAAGCTAACTAGGAAGGGACTAACGAAGTGGTACCTTCCCTAGAGCTGGCTAAAGGAAGTATACACTGCTTTCAAAGAACTGCAAGAGAAGTTCCTAGGGGCCCTAGTCCTGTAGCACTTCCAGACTGAGAAGCTAGTAATAATTATTACTAATGCGTTAGATTTTACAATGGCAGCTATTATACTCTAGCCATAAGATACCTATACAGCTTTGGAAAAGCATTAGAAGCTAGTTACCTTCTAGAGCCGAAAGTTCTTAGGACTAGAGGTCAATTGGCTAATGTATAACAAAGAATTATATGCTATTGTATCTGCGTTCTAATAGTGGTGGCACTATGCCGCTTACGCCCCTGAAGTAATCCGGGTGCTTTCTAATTACAACAACCTACAGTACTTTATAACTACTAAAGTACTATCCTTAAAGCAAGCCTACTAGGCTGAGGAACTGGTAAAGTATAACTTTAAGATTAAGTATAAGCTAGGGGTAGATAATCTAGCTAACGCCCTATCACGAAGACCCAACTATAAGAAGGGCTTTGTACTTAGAGTAGGCTAGTGAATATAAGACGCTGTATTGCTAACCCTCTAACAAAAGCTTTGAATCTAGTCTATCTAGATAACTAGGGCTTAAGCGCAAAAACAGCAGGAAGCTGAGCTAAAAGCATAGAGAGAGGACCTCTCTAGAGTAGGGCCTATAGGTTCCTGTTAACTCTCTAAAACAGTACCTTCAGCATAGGATATCCGCGGCATGAGTCTATATGGTAATACGTTACCCTTAGGTAGTCCCCTAAGCTCTACTGATTAAGGTGATCCTCTGGGGACTAACCTATTCAAAGCTGTACACGATAACCAGCTGGATCTAGAGCTGCTAACTCCTGATTAATGCACTAAGGCGCTTATAGTTAAGGCTCTAATTACTGGAGCTACTTTGTTGTACATATAGGCATATAGAGTAGCGTCTAGAGATACTACATTTACACTAGATACCCTAGACCTCCTCTTAGACTATATCAGAGAGTCCTAAGCCTAGGATGTGGCCTATTCTGGGTATAAGGCGCTGACGCAGTGGGAAGAGGGTAGAGCAGTTAAGGGCATGCTAAACTGGATAGTTGACCCTAGTGGTGTCCTCTGTAGAGATGGGAAAGTATGGATCCCTGATAATATATCTCTACGGGAAGCTATCCTTATTCAGAATTATAATAACCTAATAGGAGGCCACTATAGCGTTGCAAGGATAGTGGAAGTCCTTAGGTAGAAGTACTTCTAGAAACGCCTTAAAGAGGACATAAAGATGTATATCCACTACTATGCACCTTGTTAGATGAATAAGATTCATCAGTATAAGCTATAGGGACTGCTGGAACCACTCCCCCTAGCCTCTAAGCCTTAGAAGCACTTCTCCCTTAACTTTGTAACTAATCTGCTAGAGTTGAGGGATAATAATAGTAACACATATAATGCCGTTCTAGTACTAGTGGACAGATTCTCCAAGTATACCTGGTACCTCCCTGTAAACAAAATGATTATAGCCTAGTAGCTAGCTAAGCTACTGCTGACGTAAGTTTTCCTAAAGGTAGGGCTACCTGTATTACTAGTAACCAATTAAGGAGTAGTATTTATAAGTTAGTTCTAGTCTAATATCTGTTACTACCTTAAGATTAAGAAATATCTATTAATAGTATTCTATCCTCAAACTGACGGGCAAACTGAACGCTAGAATTAGGAGATAGAGTCTTACCTCTAGATCTACATGAACTGCGACTAAGATAATTAGGTAGACTTACTACCCTACGCGGAGTTTGTATATAACTCTAAAGAATACTCTATAATAAGGTTTACCCCTATTGAACTCGCCTATAGCTTGAAGCCCTTAAGCTTTAATAGGGTACTAGATAAACACTGGCTTCAGAGACCTGACCCCTTGCTATAGTAGGATGTTAGGTATACTAGAAGTTTAGTAGACCTATAATAGCAAGTCGTCGCAAAGATACAGGAGTAGTTTAAGAACTAGGAGACTATAGCTGCTAACCTTAAGTGAGTACAAGAGTAGTACTAATGTTGGTATAATAAAAAGCGCCTCCCAGCCCACTTCTCACCTAGCGATAAGGTCCTGCTTAACTAGAAGAACATCGTAATAATGAAACCGTCTAAGAAGTTTAATTGCTGTTACCTTAGGCCGTTTACAGTCCTGAAGAAGGTTGGTAAACTAGTATACCTACTAGATCTCCCCCTATTAATAGCACGGATCTATCTAGTATTCTATATCTTACTATTAGAACTATGGAGACCCCCTCCTGAGTTAAGGGGTTTCCAGCTAGGACCCGTAGAGGTTCTGGACTATAACCTAGACCAGGATAGTGCTGTGTACTACAAGGTTAAGGGAATCTTATATTATAAGGATATTACGTCTAAACGACATTTCAAGGTTAAATAGCTAGGCTGGCTAGAAGAGAAAGTAATATAGGAATATGAGGCAAATCTTACAAACTGTACTAAAGTACTCTATAAGTACTAGATCTCCCCTTGAGATACATCTTAGGGAAAGGGCGGAGAATAGCTGCGTAGGCCTTAGGGCAGAAAAGGCCCTTCCTAAGACAAAAAGGCTGAGCATACCAGAAGTTATAGCAAAGGGAGAAGTCTCCCTTATCTTACTAAGTTGGGAATAAGGAGACTATGTATCATAGATTACTAAGTTAGTTAATGAAATATACTATAGCTCTAAAATACTAAGTATAGAAGAGAAGTACAATGATATTTATCTATCTACAACTCTATAGCGCCTAAACTGAGATCTAGGGAGGCGGAGCGACTAGGAGTCTTCCTATACTTAATAGGGCTCTTACTTACATCTATCCCCTCAGACTTACTAGGGACATAAGTACTATAGTAGTAGAATTAACGCTTACGAGGAGCTAAACCCCTGCTAGAATCCTAGAAGATTATCTTATATCAAATACTGACAATAATGTTAGTAGGGCGACAGAGGCCTATAGAACTAATACCTATCTAAGCATATTAGTGGAAACTCTTCAGGAAGATTCAGGAGCAAGGGTAGATAAACCTTGTAGTAATGTAAATTGTTATCTATAGACTGCTCCTAAGCCTACTAGTAGGCTACAACGTCACCTTGATATATCTCCTTGATTAATTGCTTCTCTTCCTTCTTAGTAGCACTGAAGGTGGGAGCTAATAACTAAGTATAGCTCTACGCGCAACTCTAGTTACTATAGAGTATAGTATTCGCCAGTAAGGCAGCCATGAATGTATTATTAGGAAAAGCGGGCACAGTACCAAACTAGTGGGAGGTATAGTAGTGAGCGATTAAGAGAAGGTATTTGAGGACGTTGACGGCGTAATAGAACATAGGTATAACCTAAATGGGGCGTTAGCAGAGAGATTATAGGGAAAAAAAAAACAGAACTACCTGCCTTAATGCAACCCCTAGCCTTTGCGTCCTAATAAGGCTTATATATAGTCTATATAGAAGATACTACCTAGTAGAACTTGCTAGGATATAATAGAGCCTTAATAAAGCCCTTGTAGGACCTATTAGGAATAGTCTTACTTATAGATATAAGTCTAATAACGCAATGCTTACACCTAGATAGTAGTTAGTAGGAATGTACTGTAATACTAATAGGGTACTGGTAGGAATAATAAAACCTACTAGTAGGCCACTAGTATAGGCTGTAGCTCTATATTTAGTAAGAGTAACAATATATAACGTGGAATAGGAGTATTAAGGACAGCACTAATAGGAATAGTAGTAAAGGATAGTATAATAGGAGTAGGTAGTAATAGGAGCAACTTAGAGCACTTGTTAAAAAGTAAGGTGTAAGAAGAAGAGTTAACCCTAAGTGGAAAACACCTTTTTATACCTAATCTAAAGCACAGTGCCTGAGTCCCTAAACTATACTCTGGTGAAGAGCTGCCTACGCCCTAAGAGGTAAACAGTGAATAGCTGATAACTAGAAGAGGAGACTACTAGCCTCCTTACTAGTTATCTATTATATCGCCTACTTAAGAGGACCTATAGTAGACCTCCTAACAAGTAAATAGCACTTAGTGCTAAGTACATAAGAGGAGTAATCTCTATGCTGTTACATCTACTACTAAGGGAAACTTGGTTACTATCTAAATACTAAGTCTCCCCCCTAGCGGCCTGTTAAAAGGGTAAGTGGTAGGAAGGTATTGCGCTGATTAGGGGTATTAGATGCACCTAATTAATAAAGTAGAAGGTAGAGGGGTAGACACTATTAGTAGACTTTATATAAGAGTTAACCCCTTAACAAACTAGCTCTACAGATAAGTATACTACACGAAAATATCTGTAGGATAATTTGCAAATAGGCTACGCAAGGCCTAGGCCGTTAGTGGAGGTACACCGCTACGCTATAAGTGTTTATTGGGTTAAGTTAATGATAAAGATCTTAGGACGTCCCCTAATAACGATACTAAGGGTAGGAAGGCAATTTCTCTGAACCAAGGTTTCTCCCACAGGGAGTTTTCCTAGAGTTCAATTGGCTCCTCTACGAGAAGGACCCCCTATAAGACTAATGGATACCTAAGAGTAACCCGTTTAACACCCAGTTACGATGACTCAGGCTGAGTTATTAAGAAAGGGGGGGGTAGTTATTAGGGATATTTCCATATGGGCTCCAATGGAGATCCTACGGATCTCCCTCAGAGGTGCCCTAGGCCAAGACCGGCCCTAATCACCTAACCTATCCTATATATTCTTGGATGTATCCTTGAGGGCTCCTCAAGGATTTGTCTTAATATATACATTTTGCCCTAAACCGAATTACCTGCCCTAACGTGCCTTATATGTGCCTTGTTAGCTAGTATATTATATAGTTTACCTATATAGTTGTTATGTTTATTCTAGGCCTTCTAGAATACCACTATCTTTTTAGGTAGAAGCCTCTTATTAGTATACTTATAGATTGGTGGGAGTATATATAGGCTATAGGTATTCTAGTACCTAAGTAGTTTATATAGGGTAGGCTGTAGCTAATAGTATAGGGATAGTTATCTTAGTAGGTATAGAATAGGTAATAGAGATAGTCTGTAGGGTAGATTATATAGTAATCCTTAGGGTATCCCTATAGGGGTGGGTTTATATAAAGGTATAGAGGGTTTAGGTATATAGAGTTTAGGTGTATATAAAGGTACTGTAAGTGTAGCAGGTTGATAATTAGGTGGGATTATATTTATATCTCCTTGTAATATATTGTATAGCTCTATAGCAGTATTATCTATTATTCCCTTTAGGCTGTATACCCCTTTCTTCTCTATAGTAATCTTTAGTTCCTATCTAATTATACAATTTATCTATAAGAAGTATTCTCTCTTCTATCCTTTAAAATCTTCTATAAAAGCTTGTAGGGCGTTCTCACCTATAGTAGTTATTATATAAAGGTTAATAAGTGTGTATCTAGTATATAAGGATAGTTGGATGTTTAATAGGTTGTTATCTATATTAATATAGTCTATCTAGTATTATAGTTGCACAGTACCTCTTAATGTCTTCTTAGTAATATTAAGGCTTTCTGCTATATCTTCATATGTATTAATATACTTAGACTCTTCCTTAGGTGTATCCTTCTTATTGTTATTATTAGAGGTAGGCTGTAGGGTAGTTGTATCAGGGCTTGCGTTAGGGCTTGCTATTATAGTAATAGCGTTATTATTATTTTATGCCGTTGGCTTGTTTGTATAGCAAGGTTTTTATTTTATACAATTTATACTATCTTCCTATACACTAGTTTAGTATACAATCTAATCTCTCTATTATATATACTAGTTTAGTAGGCTTAATAGGTAATAAAACAAAGGTCCTTGTTAATTCACTAGGATAAGACTCTATCTTCACTCTTACTAATTTGCAGTTAAAGTTAATTAACTACTAATTAGTATTAAATAGACTTCCTTCTATAAGGTGTAATAGGCGTATAATAAGGTACACAAGTATAAAGGTGGAAATCTATCTTCTATACACGTGTATTAGTACAGGCTCAATAGGGGTAATGCTTAATTAGATTGTAGTATTGTTTATATCTATCTAGATATAGCTGGGATAGAGGTTTTGTATACAACCCCCTGCTAAGCCTTTATATAGGCGTTATATAATAAGATTATGTAACTCTGCGTAAGGGCAATATATTACCCCTTTGTTATCTACGTACAGATATTAGTACTACTAATAAGAAGAGGCTTATAATTAATATTATATCTCTTTAGGAATTGTATAAAAAGAGGGAAATTATAGAAATTTAATAGATTAATAGTAAAGATAATCCTACTAATACATGTATAAAGAAGAGTCTAAATACTATAATAGAATCTCTTATTTCAACTAACAAGCTTAATATTAAGGTTGAGGCATCTATAGATTATACTAATCTAGTATAGAGTACTTAAACTCTAAAACCCCTCTACACGTAACACTAATTCCCTATATTACTTTATACTTTCTATATATATATTTCTTATCTACTAGATATAGATATACTTACTAAAGTTACTTATTTATACAAGGGAATATTGTATATATTTAGAAAGTACTTTTTATTCAATATATATTAAAATACCTCCCCCCCCTCCTTCCCTATCCCCTCCTCCCCTAGAAAACTATAGAGAAGAATATTATACTAGGTATAATGCTGGTAGTATATACTATATAACTACTATATATAGGAACTATAGGTACCTGCCTAGTAACTAGGCAGTGTGTAATAATCCTTAAATAGAGAGGATCTGGAATTACTACTATAGTGCTATATATATAGAGTTGTATATAGAGCCCTATAGCTCTAGATAAGCAGTATATAGAAGTAACCCTCCTAGCATATAATCTTAGCTATAAAAAGCTGGAGGTTAGTACTAGTAGTAATAATTACAGTAACGTTATATAAGGGTAGGGTAGTAACAGTAGTCTTATTAAAAAAAAAAAAAAAAAAATATATTAGATACTATCTAAATACTACATGAAAGATAAGGTATATATATTAATATAGAGACCCTATATAAACTAGTAACCCTACTAGGTCCTAGTAGGTAGGATAACCTGCTAGCAGCTGCCTAGAGTAATAGTAATAGCTATAGGGCTAGCAAGGCCCTATTAGGTAGGAGTGGGCTGAAGAGCTATTATACGAAGGTCTACTATAAGTTAACTAATAAATTAAAAAGCTACTAGATTCCAGAATATATAGAAGAAGATGTAGAGGAGAGAATAAAGAAGAGAAGTAAAAAGGGGGAAATCTCCTAGAATCTTATACCTAGATAGCCTCCCTAAATAATAGTAATTACTACTTATACCTCCTTATAGATTAGTTAATTAACTTATTATCTAATATACCTCTATTTATACTCTATAATGCAATAACTTACTTAAACCCCTCTTTTAATATACCTCTGTTCGCATACTATATCCTAATAAGCATATTTTAACTTGCTTAATCTTAAGGACTATTTATATACTCTAGCTATTTACTAGATCTAGCTATAGAAGCTCTCTATACCAACTTACTAACTCCACCAGCTATTTATATAGGAGCCTAAGCTATAAGGGGTATAGACTAGGCACTAGAACTGCAAGATTTCAATTATTAATTAATATACACTAGTGAATTACATCTATATAACCCCTTAGTAGAAATAGCTTTTATAGAGAGCCTTATCTCTAGGTAAGATTAATGTCTAACTACCCTAGATAAGGGTATAGATAAATTAGGTAAACCTTCCTAACCTAAGGTATATAAGGGGCTTGTATAATATATAGGGCTAGTAAGGGAGGATATAGATTTAATATTATAATTAGGTATCTAGAGACTGTAACTGAAGGAATATATAGATAAAGTAACTTAATTAATAAAATAAAAAGTTGCTAGTATCTATACATAGATAATTCAGGGGTATTAACTAGCCTGCGTATAGGATTATATAAGCTTACCTTATGTAATTAACTATACAGAGGCTTAGTAAGGGGTACCTAAAAGCTAAGCTTTCGTCCAACTCTAGATAGACATGAATAATACCAACCCCTAATTGTGTACTACCTAGTTATATCCTGTATATACATATATACCATAGATATGTATATTAGGATAGAGCTACCTATCTACAGCGTACATTAAAGTCTATTTAATACTAGGTGTATTTTATAGCAAAGTAACATAGCTATTCTCTAGGTATTTTATTGCTATATATATACCTAGCTATACTAAGAGGTATAGAAAGCTCTAAGTTTAGTTTAATATTCTCTATATTAGCGTATAAAGGAAATTAGAATTATTTACTCTTATATAGCTTAGTAGTAGTAGCTAGTATATTATTATATTATTATAAAATCCTAGAATTAACTAGGAAATATATCTATAAGGGTAGCTATTACTACTAATAAAACTTCTGCTTTTAATTATAGAAAGCTGCTTATTCTAAGTATAAGTAAGAACTATACTAGAGAGAATAGTAGTAAGTAAGGGTAGTAGATATATAGTTAATATAATTTTAGTATATATAAGTAAGAATATAAATTAGGTTAAAGTAAGCTTTATAAACTTACTAAGTATAATAAGTATATATTTGAATATATAGGCCTAAAATTAGGACCTTTTAAGGGATCTACTATTAGTTTACTATATAGGGTCCTAGTTTTAGACCCTCCTAGAATAATAAATTTAAGAAGCTAGGAAGCTCTCTTACTTGGATTTTAGCTAGTAAACCCTTTTCTAAAGTTTGAAATAACTATAATATAATGTAATTATTATAATACTACTTTATATCTTTATAGCTATCTCTCTTTCTTTTACAACTTTTACTAGATATACCCTATTTCTAGATATTAGGATTATAGGTAGTAGACCTCTAAATAGTCCTATACTAGTTGAAATTTCTATTAGTAGGGTAAAAGATATCCAACTAACTTAATTTCTTAAGAATCTTAAAGTCTTATTCTTTTCTACTACTTCTATAAACCTCTTAACCTAGGATACTATAGGGTATTCTAATAGTTCTATAGATACTATAAATAGGATTACTACTATAAGTTGATATTCCTGTAATATATAGATTATAGCTAAGTCTTAGTAGTAAGAAGAAGTCTACCTAGAAATACTAACAGCTATTCTTAATACCTATAATATACCCTTGATTCTACCTTATAATTACTTGTTTCTAGTCTCTTTAGTAAAGGAGTTCTTTAAGGTAGCTAACCTTATTAGCTTAGTTAGTATCTCTATAACTATTAGATTATCTTAATATCTTATACTTTTAGATCCTTTAGTTATAAGATTGATTTCTTTAATCCTTTTAGTTAAATCCCACTATAATACTTTTTTCTGCGATATTTAAGAGAGAGAGCTAAATCTATCTCCTTTTAATATAGGCATTAGTACTATCTAGGTATACAACATCACTTTATCCTTTATTATTCTAGGGTTATATCTAGTTTAGATCCTACTCCTAGTTCTTCTAGAACTTACAGTAGCTTAGGGAATAATAGACCTATTAATAGTTACTCTATTTGCAAATAGTATAAATAGTACTAATAGTATAAGTAGAGATATATTAAAAGAATTTACTTAGGATCTAACCCAAGTACCTTTTATTATTTAAGGTAATAAATAGCTTCTAGCTAGCTAGGTGAACTAAGCTAATAAGCCTATATATACGCCATTAATAAATATATTAGAGGGAAAGGGTATAGCTAGGATACTATAAGGACTAAGTAGTATTATATTTATAGCTATAACTACTAAGCAGTTTATAGATATTAATAATCTTGCTTAAGGTACTATAGCTAGTCTAGCTATAGTAGTAGTATCCTAAGGAGGTAGTAATATTAATTAAGGAAGTTCGGGTTTTTAGAATTATTAATACTGAATTGAAATTGGGAAATTAAACCTAATGTTGTGAATATTATCTATAATAAGGACTTCTAGTAACTTAGGTTATAGCTCTCTACCCCTCTCTAAATCTCTTAAAATATTAGGTATATCTACAAGACAAGTAATTAAGTTAGAGCTTTAAGTTATACTCTGTATATACTAACTCTATATCTATTAGACCCTTTTTATTATACTATTACCTAATAACTTCCTCTATATAATCCATTTGGTAGGTAGGCTAGTTAATAAGGCCTAATACTTTATATTCACAATTCCGCTAAATATACTTAAGAGTCTTAACTCCTCTACTTCCTAATAACTAATTTAGTATATAAAAGGTATTAGGGCCTATTCTATATACTAGCTGTTTATTATACCTATAGCACTTACCTAATAATCTGCTATATTTAGTTTAATTTAGTAGAATTTACAAGTTTAGATATTTTAGTTAAGAATAGTAAGGTTGTATAGGCTTAGCACTTATCTTTAATATCTTGTATTTAGTTATAGAGGCTTATTAAAGTGTATAGTAAGAAAGATATAAGGGTTACTAAAAGTAGGACCTTATAAAGTAGATGAGACTAGATAGTTTTAAGTAGTAGAATAAGGTGTAGTTATACAGGTAATTTTAGAAATATCCTAGCCTATACTAGTATAAGGATAGTCTAGTATTCAACTAAGCCTAGCAAGGATATAGATCCTTAAACTAGATATATACCTAGAGAGAAGTAGAAACTAAATTCACAAGTATATAGTATCTTGCTATTACTCCTATATTTAGAAGTAAGCCTAGTTCTTTACTAAACTAGTATCTAGAGCCTAGAGGTTTATAATAAGTATAGACTTACTACTATATAGAGACTTAACTTACTTTAATCCTTAACGTAGATACTAAGCGAGTGGCCTATCCAAGTAAGTAGCCCATCTAAAATTACATACAAAATCTGGCTTAGTAAGCAGCTCTATCTCTAGAACTACTAAATAGAATTCTCTAAAATTTTTACTAGATATTTAGATGTATTCTATCTATAATATATTAAGGTTACTAACCTATAGGATTAGTAATAGCAGAGATACTAGAAAAGTGGGGGCTAAAAAGACTCTTTTCCAAATAGCTAGCTGCTTATGTAAGCATGATACTACAAATTCTAGAAAATAAATACACATATAGTTGCAGCCCTATAGTAAAAAATTTAGAGAATTCTATTTAGTAGTTCTAGAGATAGAGCTGCTTACTAAGCCAGATTTTGTATATGATTTTAGATAGGCCACTCGCTTGGATGGGCCACTCGCTTAGTATCTACGTTATAGGTAAAGAGTAAGTAGTTATATATAACCTTATACCCCTATTATAAGTAATATAGCAAATAATTTACAAAGAAGGGATAAACTTTAGGTAAGATATAAATAGATAGGTAATATTTTTCATTTAAAGGATTACTACTAACTAATATTACTAAATATAGAACCTCTATTAATCTATTCTTAATAAGCTTAAGACTTTAATATACTGTACTCTAGGTGTATAGTATTTAAAGTCTAAATAAGTTAACTAATGTTTCTTGCAGTAATTAAGTAGAGCTTACTATTAATAAATTCATTATATTCTTCTAAGTGCAGTATAACCTCTAATTAGAAAATATAAAGTATCTCTTATACTATAGGGGGCTATAGCTGCACTTCTCTAGTAGCTTCTATTCTACTTGTTAAGAAGTTAAATACTTTATTAGATATACTATCCAACTTCTAATCCATAATTGGCAATACTGTAGCCTAGGAAATAATACTATCTAGGTATAAGCTTTGGATTTAGGTATAGTATAGAGTTGTTTACTTTATCCTTGTTTAATTATGTATATTATCCAGAGTAGATATAGTTAGGCCTTAAAAGATTAAAGATAGGTTTTTCTTTAATGTGCTTATCTTGCGTATTATCTTTTCCATAATTATTATTACCCTTGTTAACTCTACTCTTAATAGATACTATTTTCCATTGATTTAATATCTAATCTTAGTTATAGCTTTTTTGAACTTTTTGTAATTAATAGAGAGACTAATAAGTAAGGTTGTTGAATGGACTTCAACGTACGCTGCGGATAGGTAGCTCTATCCTAACGTACGTGTCCGTGGTGTATATGTATATACAGGACGTAACTGGGTGGTGCGCAATCAGGGGTTGGTATTGTTCATGTCTACCTCGAGTCGGACGAAAGCTCAGCTTTCAGGTACCCCTTGCCAAGCCTCCGTGCGGCTAATCACGTAAGGTAAGCTTATGTGATCCCGCACGCAGGCTGGTTGATACCCCTGAATTATCTATGTATAGACAAAGGTATTATCTACCTAGCCTATATAGACTACAAGATATTCTATTTTACTAGTAAGGTTATATAATTATAATAATACCTCTAAAGATACTATTTTTGCTGTACGTCTAATATAAATAATTAGAGAATACATAGATTAATACTCTAGAAAAAGATCCAGGTCCCTTAGAGGTATCTCTATTTTATCTAATATAACTAGTAATACTTGACTAGAAGGGGACTAAAAATAGGACCTAGCCTTAAGTATTCTTATTAGCTTATATATAGCTGGTTCAACTTACCTATATAGCACTACTATAATAGGTAAGGACCCTAACTAATTAATAAACTAATTAACCTTAGGGGCCCAGAAATAGTCCCCCTCTTACCTTACCTTCTTACTTTCCTAAGTAGAGGAAACCCTATAGAAATACAAAGATAATTCAGAGTAATATTAATTATATACTATCTTATAGCTATTACTAGTAGCTTTAGAGAGACTATTAATCTTTAGGTATAGGAGCTAAGCCTACTTAACTAAGTTTTATATTAATCTAAAATTAGTACCTATAGAATTGAAAGTAAGAAGATTATAGCTTAGAGGAGCCTAATTTCTATCTCTCTTACTATAATCAAATTTAGTCCCCCTAAACTAATAATACAAAGATTCAAATTTTCGTTATAAAATAAATTACCCTTAAACTATTAGCTTGTTTTAGTAACTAAAAGAGCCTATCCTATATATTAATTAATACAGAAAATAGGATTATTAATTAGAATTATCTCCTAAACCAGATGGATATAAAGGTAAAAGACTAGAGAAAGAAAACCTTATATTAAAGTACTAACCACTAACTATTATATTAGCCTAATCCATTTATTTAATAATAGGTATTATTTAGGTGGGCATAGATTATATAGACTTAAAAAGTCTAGACCTTATTAATCTATCCATATAAATACTAAAGAAAGACTCGCCTCTTATACTAGTATTAGTTAAATATAAAGATTAAAATAAAAAGAGACTATTATAGGAAAGTATAGAAAAGCTTTAACTGATATTTTCTATAAGATAAGAAGTAATACTTAAATTAGCTTTCTAAGTGGTAGAAGAGCAAATATAGCATTTAAATAAATAAGTTGAGATAAGTTGATCCAAATATATATAGAGTAATCAAAGTTTGATTTCAAGCTATAAAAGGGTCTTAATCTACCTTCTCTGATTAGGGATTCCTATTATAAATACCAAAGTACAAACCTTTCTGTATATTTGCTCTACTTCCTTCTTTTCCTCTAATATCTCTTGCTAATAGAGTTCCATAAGGCTAAATTAAGATAAACGGTAGTTTAAATTATTTTCAGGGGCATGTTCTAGACCTTTAACAGCTTTTCTTTATTAGTAGAGTAGTATTATTCTCTCTTCCTTAAGTTCTTTAGGTGTTAGTAGTAGGGTATTAAAGTTAATATCTCCTAGATTAAAGTGAGTAAACCTTGTAGGAGGAAGATACTATTTATCTATAATCCCTTTCTTAATTATCTCTATAGAAATATTGTAATAGAGCTAGTTAGCCTTCTTATAGAATCCTATCCTTTTATAAAGCTTTATAAGATTAAACTATATTACTAACCTTATTCAATTATTTACGTAGATATTATAATTAGTAAAGTTGGAAAGCTTCCTCTCTAATTCTTGCTATATAAATTCTAATTTATTAGATAGAAAAAGGACAAAGCAATTAAATTATCAAGTAAGGCCTTCTATTAAAAGTTGAAAGTAATTAGTTATAGTAATACTAGTATTCCTAGACCTTGAAGGATTATATCTAAGAGTAGTATAATTAAGAAGCATTTACTAAAAACTAGTTTAAAGATAAGAGTAAGGAGGTTGCTTAATAATCTTATATAGACTTTTTAATATATCTAATCTACCTAGGATTAAGGGTATAGTAGCTATAGATACTATACCTTATTATAGAGGGTAAAGAGGCTAGGTTAATTATATATTTCAAGTAGACCTTATTTAGTATTAGTATATTTTTACTATCTACTTAATATAATTTATAAGCTATATAGCCTCTTTTTATATATATACTATATAGCCTATAAATAAAGAAGCTCTTAGACTACTACTAGATAATATACCTTTTATCTTAGGTATAATAGTAGTAGATAACTATCAGCTATACTATTACTACTTAGGTAATATAATAATAAACTAGCTTTACCTTATCTTCCTGTAGTGCTTGCCTATTATATTATTATTTATTATCTATAGCTTAGTATAGTATTTATTATCTCCTATATTACCTATAGGTTAGGTCTAGTATATATAAAGTATAAGTTATTACCTAATATAGCTATACTATACTAGCTCAGCCTCTTAGTAGAGAAGAGGTAATATATCACTATTCTCAAGAAATATTAACTCTACTAGGGAGCTTCTATAGTTAATCTTTACCCTAACTTATCTATATAAGGTAAGACTAGAAAGGTCTATCTCTAGTATTACCCCTTTTATAGCTTTTAAAGCTATATATATATTAATTATAAGCCTAACTTATAGAGGTACTACTATACTATCTTAGGATAATTATTTACTAGTTTTTAGATTAGGTTATATAAGTACTAAGATATAGGTCTATAGACCTAGAGTATAAAGAGCTATATCTATATATCCTAGAATTTAATTAGTATAGGTCTATTTCACTTCATTATCTAATTATATTTAAATACAACCTATATCCTAATATATCTTATATTAAAGATATAGTAGCTTATATCCCTAAGTACACTAAGAACCTACTTCCTATATTCTAAGGAGATAGAATAGAATACTACGTAGCCTCTACTACCTATAAGAGTATATTAGACTTATATATCCTACTTATAATACTATAAGTTAGTACTAACCTTTAGTAGTACTAATTTTGTCTTTCTAGACCTAAATTAATATTTTTAATCAGAGCTTTTCAGTCTTGGTATAATACTAATAGCTAATACTCTTAAGGTATACTATAATTATAGTGACCTTATAGAATACTTATTTAAACCCTATATTATAATAGTATCTACGCCTATAATAGAAGGTTACCTTAATTATTCTATAAGTCCTCTTAAATAAACGTAGCCTAATGCTAGCTTATTACTTTCAATAAATAAAGAAATCCTTCTAAGAGAGAATCTAACTATTACTGCCTAGCAAGTGGCTAGTAATAAGAGGGGTAATATACTAATAAAGAAAGAATAGTATAATCTAGCCTAATAAAGATAGTAGCTAAGGAACAGAGTGACTACGTAAGTTCTTTAATCTATAATTATTTAAACTATAAGTACTAATATTAGCTATAGAGCAGAGTCTTATAAGAGGAAGAAAGCTAAATTAGAAGAACTATAATAGAGAGTTAAAGCCCTACTTAAATAAGAGTCTAAGCTTAAGAGATAAGTATAGGTCTTTTAATAAGATATAAAGGTTCTTTCTCTTTAGAACAAGGTAATAACACAGGAGAATACTAGGTTATACTTAGAGATAGATAGAGCTACTTAGAAGTTATATATATAGGGTTTAGTTATTTAAGACTAGTAGCATTGATATATTATTATAAAAATTAATCTATAGTTCCTATCCCTTCAAGTAACTAGCTATAACTAAAGAAGAAATAGATAGATAATAGATTTGAGTATAGTCTAAGCTTAGCCTTTCCTACTATTAGCTTAGTATATACTTTAGGCTAATAGGGTTTAAGCAAGTAGTAGGCCTAGTCTTAGAAGATCTATTTTATTCTACCTGTAAAGTCTATATAGGAAGTATACTTAAGTATAAGTTTGCCCTAAGTATTTTAGGATTAATCTTCAAAAAAGAGCAAGTTCTATGAATTGAAATAAGAAATACGCTGATATACGCCTCAATAACTATAATTCTTAAAGTGGAAGAAAGCCACTAGAGTAACCTATAATCTTATCTATTATTATACTATTTCCTAATGCTAGGCCTCTACTTTAGGGTAGCTTATCTAGGCTCCTAGCTATATTATCCTAATCTCTATAGAACTTATGTACTCTTATATTACTTTCTTCTCTATCTTTAGAAATTAGCCTATAGCCTATAGTAGCACCCTATAAGCCTTTAATATTAATTGCATAGTTATTAGTAATATCTTTAGCTTAGTACTCTAGCTATACTATATAAACTAGCCCTATAAATCTAGTCTTTACTATTTCTAGATACTTCTCCTCTAGGTAGGCTTCTACTAGGAAGAACTAGGTACTACTACTATCCTATAATATAGGGTGCTATAGTATAACCTATAAGGTAGTAGTATTATTAATAGTAATTACTATTATAGTCCTGCCTTTAGCCTAGTTAGTATAATATTCTAATACTATTTATACTACCTTGCTTTTTCCCTAAAGTATCTTTATAGTGTTACTAGGGTATAGTTTCTTAATTAGTATAGTCTTTATAGTACTATTAGTAGGATCTACTACTAAAACCTTTGTATTTCTAGTAAAACAATTACTTCCCAGCTTCCTATACTAACTTATCTTAATTAGAGTAGGAATTAGAGTAATATAGTAGCCTACTATAGTATTATTATAGGAAGGAGGTATAGGTAGCCTTAGAGCTAGAGCTATAGGTAGCCTTAAAGCTAGAGGTATAGGAAGTAAGTTAAAAAGGCTATTAAGTATATTAAGCTTATTATAAAACAGCTAGCTCCCCTTACTATAATGCTGTGTACCTAGGTCCTTAAATAAGAAGTACTTTTAGTATTAGTGTACTATTAGTAGGCTGGATAAGTAGTAGTAGCCCTATTTCTACTAGCTCCTATTTTAGAGTACTAGCTTAATCTTACCTTTCTTATTCTTAGTACCTACTAGATCTATTATAAGACTAAGGTTAAGTAGGTTATAAATAAAGTTACTAGTAGGCAGTTAAGAGACTAAATACTATATATTATTACTTGTTAGGATCTAATAATCTAACAGTGCCTTATATTTATCCTATTTAGTAAGTAGGAATAGCTAAGAAAGAAATTTAACTAGTATTATATATAAAGTATAGAAGGGTATCTTAGTAGAAGAGAGCCTTAGGTTATTAATAGAGAGTCTACTCTTAGCCAATACCCACTTAATTTCATGTCCTTATTAATACTTTAACGTAGCCTATATATAGGATAACTAGAGTGAATATCTTTAGGTTTTGGATAGCTTACTAGAGTAGTCTTAGAGTTAGAAGAAAAGATTACAGGACTATCTAAACTAGATTATTCTTAGGTTAATAGAGTATTCTACGTAAGTACCTTCTTATTTACTTATAACTTTCTTAGGAGCTACCTTACTAATATATAGTCCAAGCTCTATAAGATCTAGGAAATTTAGGTAGCTTAATATTATAGTAGTATTATAAGTATATATAACCTTCAGGTTAGCAATAGTATAATTAAAGATAGTACTAAGTATACTGGTATTAGGGATAAAGTAGTAATTACCCCTACTAAATTTAGCTATTAACTATAGGAGGCTATCTTATAATTTATAGCTAAACCTAAAAGTATAGATTAGAATAGGTATATTCTATAATCCCCTTTCTTTATACTACCTACCTATTATAGTAATAATACTATTAGAAAGATACTTATTAGGTTAACTATTAGTAAAGATCTTAATTACTCCTATTATATATAGATTACTACTAAGCTGGTTAAGTGTAAGTCTTATTCTAGACTATAGATACATATATTCTTCTAGTTATATACTTAAGATTTTCTCCTTTATAAAGCTCTTATTCTTACTATCTATATAAAGAGCTTAGAAGAGGACCTATAAAAAAAGTATTAGTAGGCTTACTATAGTAGGTAAAAGGATTTATTACCTTGTAATCCATTGAAAATATTACTATGTAAAGTGTATTATACTTATTAAGGCTCTTAATAAGGGTATATACAGTATATTTTATTAAGTTAAGTACTATAAACCCCTTCTATTCTAATTCCTTACCTTTACTACTTAGAGGTATAGGTACTAGATTATTTATACTTCCTAATATATTAATTAATAGTATAAGCTTTATAGGTCTATAGGTCTTATTTACAACTAGCTCTACAGGTAGAACTACCTTAATAATAAGACTATTATAATTAACTTAGTAAACTAAGACTTTATAGGTAAACTATAGCTATAGTATAGAGTCTTCTTTAATATAGAGTATAGGATAGGTAGGACTGTAGTTAGGTATAATAATATTATAGTTATTATCCTTCTCCTTCTTCTTGTTATTAACTACCTTATTAATTATTCCATTAAGCTAAGTTATAGGTACTTACTTAATCCTAGTGAATAATAAAGCTAATAAGAGAGATAGTGGAACCTATAAGGGCGAATAATGTTTCAATTATTAGGTTGTTAGGATATAATAAAAAGTTGAATATATAAGAGACTTTTGTTAGAGTTAATACTATAGTAGGAATTAAAAGATACTATACTAGAGATAGTGGTATACTAGACACTAGAAGCTCTCCTTATATATATATATAGAGGGTATATACTAGTAGGTAGTAATATAGCTATAGTATAAATTATATAGAAGCAACTATATAATTACCTTGAAATTATATAAGAGATAATATAAGATTAGGCTATCTAGTATAGCCTAAGCTACAGGACTTAGTAGGGATAATCTAAGCCTATAAATGATACTGTATATTTATAAGTAGTCTAGTAAGGTTAAACCCTAGCTATAGCTTATTACCTAAATATATAGAGATAGTAACTACTTACTATACCTCCTATACCTTATCTTATCTAGTAATATACCTCTAATATATTTCTTCTTAAGATATACTACCTATTTATTTGCTTTATAGGAAGGCTTTAGAGAACTACTACTACTATAATATAATAAGATAAAAGGCAAAGTAGAACTAGTAGATATAGCTCTTAGAGGTGAAAATATAGAGCATGTAGTATATAAGTACTAAAGAAGTTTAGAAACTTCCTACTTAAATATATCTATAATAATTTAAATCTTTTAAGACTAGTTAATTCTACTATAATACTTTAAATAGATAATTTTGTACTACTCCCTACCTATAAAGATATAGAAATAGCTATAGGCTTCTACTATAATCTTAACTTATCTAGGTACTAATAAACTTTTCTAGGAATCTATTAGTACTACTAATACTATTAGATATAATATCTCTTATAGATTAGCTCTTAAGTTACTTAGTAAGAAGTTAAAGGATAAAAATTATGTAGTTAGGACTATACTAGCTAATAATTCTTAAAATATTATAATAAATGGTTAAGAACTAAATAGTAAGTAAATAGTTTATTACTCTAAGATTAAGCCTAAACTATAGTTTAGTAATTCTAGCACTCTGTAACTATATATAAAGTAATACTATAACTCTAGTAATTACTTTTCTCTAGTTATAATAGCATAAGTCACTTTAATAGATATAGAACTAGAGGCTAGAATAAAGAATTTCAACTCTAGAGATATATATCTAGAGGCTAGAAAACTAACTCTTATAATAAGACTATATATTTATATATAGGGATAAATAAGAAGACTAGCTTAGTAGAATTAATAAGCAGATGGAAATAATTAGGAATAATATTAATATATTTAGTAATAGAATCTTAGAGCTTAAAAGTGGTAGCAGAGATTTAAAAGGACATTTAGATACTAACCTAGCTGGGGTAAAGGCTCTTCTTAGACTAATAATAGGTAATAGTAGTTTAGAAAGCTCTATTTAGAAAGTTAAGGATATATAATAGTATAATTAACTTATACTATTTCAAGCTATTTACCTTTCTTAACTTATATCTCTACTTGTAAAGGGGACTAAAAATAGGACCTAGTAGTATAATATCTTTGCTATATCCTAGTATCCTCTTATTAGTTATAATTAGCTAGGATTTAGCCTAATCTATACTGCACTACTATAGATAGGGTAAGCCTAGTTATTAAGTAACCAATTAAGTAATTAGATATCTAGGGGGACTATTTTTAGTCCCCTTAGGAAAATCAATTAAAATACGCTTAATAATGGAATTCAAGATTACTTAAATAATTATAATACTTTACTACAATATAGAGAGAGAGAGATATAGAGAGAAAAATGCGTTAGAGTAATATTAACTATAACTAGTAGAGAGTATTATACTATAAGTAGCTCTTAAAATATATTTATAAGTTAATAGAAAACTTTATAGAAATATAGCTTATACTATTAGAGAAAGTACTCTTAGAATTAATGTAAAGCTATCTAAAGTTTACCTTAGTCCTACCCTAAATAACCTATATACTTAGAAGATCTTACCTAAAAAATACAAAACTTTTTCAGAGATATTTACTAAGAATCTAAGCTAGTATTCTATTAATATATATAAAGCTTTATATAAAGGAGTAGGAATCTTATTTAAGGCTGTATATACATCTACCTATAATACTAGTAAATTAGACTAGCTTACTCCTATAAGCTTAAGTTTAAGATATTATACCTATAAGATCTTTCTAATGTATATATATAGCTTTAAATAGACAATATTAGCTTTAGTACTAAGATTAATCATCTATAAGGTGCAAATGCCAAGCTTTAAGAGGAGATTAAAGTATAGAAGGAGAAGGCAACTAAGGAATCTTAGTAAGTAAAGCTTATAGAAGAATAGTACTACAGAGTCTATAAGAGTTTAGAAGAATAGCTTTACAAGATATACAAGAGTAATCAGCAGCTTTATAAGTAGGTAGAGAGATATACAGCTAGCATAGAGTACTTGAAAGACATACTTACAAGATGCTTCGAAGGTTTAGGAACAGCATTGCCAGTGTTGGAGGAGATAAAGAAGGGTGTTTTATTAGTAGTAGTCTCTTAAGTTAATAGAGCTACTTGCAGGAATAGAAAGGCCAGCTTAGGTCTTTGATTGTAGTTTTAGACGCGGGGCCATGTACAAAGAATGGAAGATTTATTCAGTATACCAAATATCAATGGCTTGGAGAAGAACCTGCCTTGAAGCAGTTAATCAGCAGCTACTCTGTAAGATACATTTAACTGGTACACTAGAGCCAATTACAAAATAGCAATTATTTGCCACTACCTCCTCCTAGCAAATACGCCCACATCCACTTTCACACACGTTGCTACTCGATCCAACAATCCCCATTTCAGGAACGGTGGATTAAGGCTCCGAAACTTTTCTTCGTGGAGGCGAATAGGCTTTAGGTTCACTCTAGTCTCGATCCACGATATCTGTCCGCCAATGCTGCACAGTAAGGTAGGTCTGTACACCAAGAGCGTTGCACCAGGGCGCGACTAAAAGGCGAAAACTGTTGGAGTAGATGTTGGCTTTGACAATGGTAAGAACAACGATTGTGACGGATCTGCCAGACTGAACCGTTTGGTCCGTTAGCCACCGCATAGATATTGGGAAACCACAGCTCCTACCAGCCTTGAGAAGCGTGCGGAACGAGTGAGCTTGCATGACGAAGGATAACAACGATACCATCAGAGCTGCGAGACATAAATGCTTCCACATCTGTGGGCATGGCAGTCGACGCGAGGGACGCCTCTGACTGCGATGGTGACTCTCGTTCTCCCTGCCAGGCATGCTCGACTGCTTTAACTGCTGCTAGAGGTCTTTCTACTCCTGAAGTCCTCGACTCGCCGTATGCAGTTTTCGCTTCCGTGCCGTAATAAGAGTCTTCGCCCGACTCATCGTCCGTGTTGGGACCATAACGTTGGAATCGAAGATGCGCAATCAACTCTTCGCCGCTGACTTTGACAGTCTCCAAGCATTCGACCGCGTTTGAGAGGCAGGGTCGAGAGATGCAGGAGTAGAAACTGCGGCCAACCATATCCTCGCTAGGAACCCCAATTATATGCTCGATGCCACTAGTGGCGTACATTATTGTCAAGGACCGGGTGTGGCGATTTAAAAAGAGCGCTGCACAAGGCTCTTGGTATCCGTAGCAGGCAGGTTGGAGCGATTTTGACGACAAGTTATGTCGCAGGTATAATTGGGGCGTATGATCTGCGAACTACCTATCATTAGCACTGCAGGTTGGAGGACTGGAGCTACATACGACTGTTCGAGCGATGCGCAGTGGTGCAAGTGAACACCACATTGTAGACGACACTGAAGCATGTCTCGCAAACGAGCAGGCTTCCATCGCGCTTGCGGAGCTCAGAAAGTATGAGGGCTGAAGCCTTATCCATGGAAACAGCTCGATGGTGATTCCGGGCGACGAGGTCGTGGTCTACGGGATAAAAGAAGTTCCACGCTGACCTGCCAATGACCTCATGAGGCATGTAGCCAAGGGTATCAAAAATAGAATCCGAAGAGTACAATATGAGCGCATTTTGTGTGCGATCTATTCAGCTTGCACGCGGTCAATGCACTGTGGTTTTGAAATCAATGGGAAGGAGGCGGAAAAGCTTACCATGGATGGTTATAAAGGCACTTTCCATACTGTTTATCTCTACCGCGTATGCACGTATTTGTTGTTAGCCAACTAGGGAGCATGTGAAGAGGACAAGAAGTAAGTCTAAGATCAAAAGCTGAAATGAAACTAAAGAGGACAAAAGCTAGAGGTGTTGATCATATAATCTAATGGAGAAGACACCAGTGACCCACCCGTCTTGCATCTACCACCTTACCTCATTTATCACAACGTGTATAGGATATCAATGGCTTTATAAATCTTCAATGCTGGAAGTACATTAGCCCTGCGCTAGAATAGTAGGTTCCACAAGATTATGTCTTACGTTGGAAGTGGGGAAATCAGGGTTTAGGCCGGCTAGAGCACTAATGCAGGTAACAATCTCCTCAGATTCTGACATACTCCTATAACCTAAACATTAATAGTGAAAAGTAATAGAGGGAAAGATAATATATAGGAGGTTAATATAGGAGGTTAATTAGCTTAAATAAGATATTGAAGTGGGGGGGAGGGAATATAAGGAGGCCTAGTTACATTAGTGTATTAATTAGTTATCCTGCTAGGCTATTAGCTATAAGTGCCTAGAGCTATAGAGTAAGGAGGAACTATTTAGGTAAAGTATAGGCTAGAATTTCAGAGTAAAGTTATCTAGCTGGAAACTAATAGTATAAAGATTAGAGTAATTCTTTAATATACTTATAAATTATAAGACTTTAAATATAAATGCCTATAGACTAGCATTAGCTTCTCTATATAAACCTTCTTAGCCTTCTAACTCTTTAATAGCCCTTATATAGCTGGTAAAATTCCTCTATTAGATCCTTATACCCTTTAAGGTTTTAAATAGGCTCCTATATATTTACTAAACTTAGCTATCTATACTACTTAACTCTATAGAGTATACTACCCCCAACTATATTATAACTAATAATAGCTTCTACCTTATACTTATCTCTTATGTTTAATACTCTATTAATACCCTATAATACTATATAAGTATTATTAGTCTTAGTAGGTAGGCTATCTCTAGGGCTAGTTATAGAATTACCTTGAAGTTATTAGTAGTAAAGGAGCTAGAATATTATGTAACTTACGTTTAGAAGGAACTATAGCAGTATTATTAACCTACTACCTTACTGAGTTATTTAAGGTATAAAGTACTAAGATACTTTACTTATAAAGCGTTACTTAGTAATATATATCTATATTATCTAGTATAGAACTAGGAATAAGCTCTTAATAGTTACTATAGATATAAGTCTAGTAGTCTATATTATTATCTCCTATAAGGTCTATAAATATAAAGTTCTTAATTACTAATAGTAGGTCTATTAGGGAGTAATACTAGTAACTAAGCTAATAGTATATATATACTATACTAGCTAAGGCGTATATACTCTCTTCTATATCTATAGTATCTTTAAAATTATTAGGATTAGAAGTAAGGTAGAGTTTAAGAGATAAACCTTACTATTACTATAATAAGGCATTATTAGACTAGTATACTAAGCTACCCTCTAGAGACTTAATAAGGATAAAGTTATTATTATTTATATATAGCTCCTTATAAGAGGCACTATTAAGACTACTTTAGATATTATTATATATAGATAATAGTAGTGTTTAACTACTACTACTATATCTTCTATAGCTACTACTAGCTATACTAATAGCAAGGGATAGTATATAGGAGGATAACTTACTTATACTCTTAAAAGTAGTAGTAATTTCTATAGATTTAATACTAGCGTTGATAAATATATATTCTAATAGCACTATCTACTCTTTTCCTATCTTAGACTTAATATCTACCTTACTCTAGTAGGTAAGTTATATTTTCTTTAGATAACTAAAGGATTATCTATTAATTTAATTATTCTTTCTCTTCTAAGTTCTTAGTTTCTTAAGTAAGTAGATACTGTAGGCATCTTAGAGATAAAACTAGAGTTCTAGGGTAGAATTAAAGGGAATAGAACATTGTTATATTTAAAATTTACATTTTACCAGCTACTCTCCTAGAGTATTAATATATCTCTAAATATAGGTCTACTACTTTAGTTTACTCTTAAATTAGTATATCTATTTACTAGCTAGTAGTCTTAGGTCTATAAGATAGTTATAGTAGAAACCTAGTATTATAAGAACTCTATTAAAGACTAGAGGATTAAGGAAGATAGGGAAACTCTCTAAATTATGAATATAATCTTAGCAGTAGAGTTCCTATAACTCTATATTAAAGATCTAATTACTATAAAGAAAATAAAGTTCTATAAAGCTATAATCTTATTATTATATCTCTTAGAAGTATTTGTATATATAACTCTAATTATAAGTTTTAGGATATATTTCTTAAAGGTTTAGCTTTTACTCCTAGAAGTTATTAGTTACTATATTATTATTAGACCTACAATAGTATCTATTAGGTTCTAAGCCTAGATAAAAGTCTACCTCTCTCTCTTTCTTATATAGTTCTGTTATATCTTAGATAATATAAAGGCTAGTAGGACTTTATAAGTTAGTAACTTTAAATATATCCTTAGTAAGGTATTATCTTACTAGTATTATAAAACTATAGTAATTGAATATTTTATAATAATACCCTTAAGGGTCTCTAGGTTAGTATAGCTATTTCTTCTACTACTTTTGTAGTTCTCTCTTTATTAGTCTAGCCTTCTACTTATATAGCTTAGTTTCTTCCTCCTATTGCTATTTAGTATCTATATTAGGTTTAAGCTTTATAGTAGCTATCTTTTCCTTAAGGTTAAGCTAGTCTTAGTAATTCTTAATCTTATATTATTTAGCTACTAGAAGGCTATACTATAGATTTAGGTTTTAAGGTAGAGTTAGCTCTTTAAAGGCATTATTTACTATATCTTATTACTTATTACTAAGGAACGTAGCCTAGCTATCTATGCTAGCATTTCTAGGCTAGTAGCTTAAATAGAATATCTCTCTATTATCTTGCCTAGCTTATCCTATCTATATATTAGGCGAATAATACTTATCTTTACTACTATTAGTATATTTATAATAACTCTTAAGCTTATATACTTACTAGTTAAAAAGAGGCCTTCTACCCTCTAGTTGTGAATTATTAAGGGAACTGGGAAACTAGCTTAGATACTATATTCCTAATATCTACTACTAAATATACTAGTAGTTTTAATCCTTTTTACGCCCTTTGTAGATTAATTTAGGAATATAGGTATATTAAGTAGATCCTCCTCCTAGTGGATCTGGAATACATAGTATTCTTAAGTTAGGGTAACTACAAAGAGCTCTTGTAATATCTTATAGTCCCTAAAGGTATAATATCTAAGGAATATAGCTAAGTATAGTAGAAGAGGGTTCTAATAAAGAGGGTAAGGATACTACCCTTCTATAAATACATGCTACAGCCTATAAGAGGTTTAGTTAATATCTATATTTAAATATTTATATAATATTACCTTCTATAAGGAGTGTTAGTTATATTCTTTATATCCTTTATAAGCTGTATAGCAAGTTCAGGTCTGTTATCCTTATTTAAAAATACTATTACTATAATATCCTATAATTCTTTTAGTTAGCGGAGCCTTGCGTATAATAGTCTTTTTTATTAATAAACCTTGTAGCGTAGGCCTCTTCTAGAACCCCTTCTGGCTGATAATTCAATGTACTCTCTAATTCAAGTAGAAGAATATACAATCGCTAGGGTCAGGGCCTAGTCTAGCACTCTAGTTCCTGGCGAAGAGTATTCATACCAGTCTACCTTCTACAGCTATCTAGCAAAATGGTATAGATAATTCCTATTTATGTATTATTATGCTTGTTTTCTCTTAGGCATCTTCAGCTTATCCTTCAAAGGGCTGTATATAAACTAAGTCTAGCAGTTAGCTATAGTGAATTAAGAGCTAGCAGTAGTCAAATATACCTATGTAACCAACCTCTGTATATACTCTAATATTGGGTTGTCCTTATAGGCTCGTAGCTAGGCTCTGGTAAAGTTATTCTAGTAGTTTTAAACACTTTCGACGTATGGAGGTATCCAGCTGTCCTCGTCCTTATCTATGTTGCTGTTGGGGTTATTATATCCCCTCTATCTATCCATGCCGAGTGCCACATGCCTTATGAAGTCTTTTATCCATTTTAAGCTATAGACTGAAACTGTTAGATTTAACTTTAAGTTGTCTTCTATAAACTGGTCCTAGAGAGCCAATTGTCTCTAATAATTTCACTTTATCCCATCTTCAAGGCCCTTCAGCACTAGCTTGTCGTTAACAATCCCTGTATCCTTTTGAGCGCCCCTCACCCTTACTTAAATAAAATGTGCTTCAGGATTCTTCCCTCTCACCATTCTCTGGCCAGAGAAGAGATGTAATAATATTAAATAAGCTGCAAGCAAAGATGAATAGTGTAAGAATATTTAATTGAACTTATAAAAGAGAATAAAGAGACACAGAGAATAAGAAGACCGGTTTGATATTCAAAACCCGCATTAACTAAACATGCTAGAGGGAAGGGGAGACTGGATTTCCTTGCTCAATATGAAATGAGTGACACAGAGAGGACGCCCTTATACATATGATCCAACCACTATCATCCTATCCAGACAGCTATGCCCAAGGGGCCTTATCCTATTGCATCAGCAAGCCGCTAGCGGTAAATCACCTCCAGCCACTCTATGAAGGGGATCCCGAAACTGGGACCCCCAACAGGGTCACGTCGACTTGACATTTTTCTCATCGCATACTGCGTGGCTGCTCAGATAACGAGGGGCCCAGAACCAGGACTGTGAGTGTAAGACTGAGCGACAGCATAAGCAGCCTGAGGCAGCCAGATTCGAGCGTAAGCGACCATGATTGAGTTTGAGGTGGCCGTGAGCAAGCGTAAGTTGAGGCGGTACAATCGTGAGCATAGTGAGCCAAGGTTGAGCCGAGTAAGATTTTGCTGAGTCAACGTGGCTGTATCGACGACCCGAATTGGGACGTGGGTGCGGGCACTTTGTCCCCGGTAATAGCCAACAAAAAACTCTTATCGATAAGACCCGCTATTGACCGAGGCATGACGCCAGCAACGCTCTGACAACATAGGCACCAGATCGTCGACAAAAGACAAAAGTCGCCATCTACTCGTTCTGCTTTCCCTTTCCTCCCCTTGGACTCGTTCCTCGATTCTCTATCCCCTTCCCATCTCTTGTCCCCATGTGATGCTTCGCCGAGCTTTGGCACCTACTCTAAAAGCATCGTCTCGAGTCCGCCCGCATTCTATGCGCCTCGCCCAAATCATGGAGCACATGTCCGAACCACGCTCGAACGGCACCTCTAGATCGTCACATACGCTTTCCACTATCCCCAAGTCGAACACATTCACTTCGAATCTCCCCGCCGACCCAGATTTCGCCACACCCGCCGAATCTGACTCTGCGCCCCGCGAAAGCCTCGGACCCCGCATGGTTAAGAATGCCCTTTTTACATACGTCCGTCCTGAAATCACACACTCGCCAGAACTGCTTTGTGTAAGCTCACGCGCACTGGAAGACATTGGCCTGGACGCCAGGGAAGCGGAAACTGAGGAGTTCAAGCACGTTGTTGCGGGGAATAAAATCCTAACATGGAATGACGAGACCAAGGAGGGGATATACCCTTGGGCCCAATGTTATGGTGGATATCAGTTTGGGCAGTGGGCTGGCCAGCTCGGCGATGGGAGGGCAATATCGCTGTTCGAAACCACCAACCCCGACACTGGCGTGCGGTACGAAATCCAGCTCAAGGGTGCAGGACGGACGCCCTATTCTCGATTTGCGGACGGAAAAGCAGTGCTCAGGAGCAGCATAAGAGAGTTTGTCGTCAGCGAGTATTTGAATGCTATTGGCATACCAACAACACGAGCCCTTGCTCTTACACTGGCACCAAAAGCCAAAGTAATAAGGGAAAGGGTAGAACCGGGCGCAATAGTGACCCGTTTCGCACAAAGCTGGATCCGATTCGGCACTTTTGACCTCCCCCGAATGCGAGGAGACCGAGCGCTTCTCCGCCAATTGGCCGAATACACTGCTGAACACGTCTACGGCGGCTGGGACAAGCTCCCGTCCAAACTTCCGGCAGGAGAAGCAAGTAACACTCACACAGAAATCCAAACCGGCATCTTAAAAGAAACAACCGAAGGTGAAGGCCTAGAAGAAGAAAATAGATTCACACGTCTCTACCGGGCCATCGCCCGAGCCAACGCCCTCACAGTCGCCAAATGGCAAGCCTACGGCTTCATGAACGGCGTGCTGAACACGGATAACACCTCCATCCTCGGCCTCTCTATAGACTTTGGCCCCTTCGCCTTCCTAGATACATTCGATCCCATGTATACACCCAACCACGACGACCACCAGCTCCGCTACTCGTACCGCAACCAACCCACCATTATATGGTGGAACCTTGTGCGTCTAGGCGAAGCCCTCGGGGAACTCCTAGGAGCTGGCGCGGGCGTAGATGGCGCTGTATTCATCGAGAAGGGTATCAAGGAGGAAGAAGCTTCTGAGCTCATCCAACGCGCAGAAGGGATCATTGACCGTACAGGCGAAGAATTCAAGGCCGTCTTCATGGCCGAGTACAAGCGTCTCATGACGGCTCGCCTCGGGCTCAAAACCCAACAAGACTCCGATTTCAAAGACTTGTTCTCAGAGTATCTGGATTGGTTAGAGGCGTTCGAGTTGGATTTCCATCATGCATTTAGAAAGCTTGGGGCGATTAAGGTAGAGGAGTTGCAGACGGAGGAACGGAGGAGAGATGTTGCCGGGCGGTTCTTCAAAGATGATGAGGCACCGAGACAGGAGGCAGAGAGCAGAACGCGTATTGCGACATGGTTGGAGAAATGGGCAGAGCGGGTAAAACAGGATTGGGGGGAGGCGGCAGATGCCGATGCCAAACGGCAGGGCGCTATGGCGAAGGTGAATCCGAAGGTATTTTGTCTGTTCCTCACGGATCCAACATTATTGACTGACTATTTGATAGTTCGTCCCCCGTTCTTGGATCCTGGATGAAGTAATCTCGCGCGTTGAGAAACAGAAGGATCGAGACATCCTGCCCAACATTATGAAACTAGCCCTCAACCCCTTCGACGAACACTGGTCGTGGGATGGAGCTGAAGAGGAGCGATTCTGTGGCGATGTGCCCAAGTACAAGGGCATGATGCAGTGCAGTTGTAGTTCTTAGCCCTCGTGTATAATATTGTAGGCCGGGTGATGCTCCTTCACCCTTCCTGATTAGGAGGGTATTTGAACGTGTATGTACATTGCTGTCGTTGCTGCTATACACCCATAGTGGAAATGTAACAAAAAGAGCGTCAATCAATGTGATACAAATATGGTCCTCCCTTCAAGACAGGTTTTCCATGTCAATGATAGCATTTCAAACACAGTATTCCTATCAACATGCATTTTTGTTAAAACAGTACGATTTCTACCGACCTAAAAGTGAAATTCTTGAACCTTCCCAATTAGGAAAGCGATTTGTAGGTGTCGGTTACTGAGACCTGTCGGTCATAAGCTCCTCGGCCCATGTTCGCGTACTTCCCAACATGATATTTTTACCAACGTGATTTTTAAGCGGGTATACTCGTATAGGTAGGAAGTGTTTAAGAAGTGTCAATTGCGTCCAAGGAAGTTTTCATGAAATGCAAGAAGACACTGGGTACAAAGCCAATGTGCTTGCTTCTAGGACAGATCGACATGCTCGTTGGGGGATTCTCGGGGCATGCTACAGAGTTTCGCACACTAATGTTTGGGTGAGATTTGGCTATATCTTCAGTCCGCTTTTAGAGCTGCCCTGGGTATACGTGTGCATATAGAGCAGTACTCGAATGTAACAAATGGGTAGATTAGATCCGACATCGTTGGCACGACATGGCCGACAACATGATTGAGATTAGTGCCGATTGTCTCAGCGCAGTATCCACCCACTTTCTTTGCCCAATGTCCTGTCAAACGCCACTGCGGGACAAGGGTCGCCTGGAACTGGCGATATAATGTCTACCGTTTTGGCTTTTCTATAATAGAAGAATAGAGCCAACTACTTAGAGAATCAATAGCATTGCTCAGCCTGAATGACAGGTGATAGTGACTTGGTTTGGTTTTATGTGACTGACTCACATGTCGAGCGCCATCTCGACACGGCTAAGCGAAGACAGCAACAAAAGTTCCATAGGAAGGCTGCCTGTTCAGCCCTCTCTCATGATGTGGTTTGCTCGTGTGCACCTTCTGCCGGATTTGGCTCGTGGCTTGGACGGATTTGGCGAAGACTTCGATCTTCATTGGGTTAACCGCAGAATTAGGCGCAAACTGCTGGTCGCTGCGCCCTCACAGTCACGCGCCTGAGTCTTGTCCTTGTTTTTGTCTGTACATCAGCCTCACGAAGGTGGCTCTCTATAGCTCACAGTCCTGCCTTTCCATGCCATCGTCTCACTATGGTCCCATCATACCACTGATATTTTTGAGGCTGAACATCACGTTTACATACACCGGCCTGGATGCGATTACCATCCTGAGCGAAGCTACTAATCAGGAGGGACGTATATAGTGTCTGATGAATGGGAGATGTGCAACTATATCTCAGATAATTCAGGTTTGGTGTATTCATCATGGATCAAAAAAAGAACTCGCGAGGCTTGGCCCTAGGGTTTACCGCCTTGTTCACCGATGCACTAATCATTTCCCTCATCCTTTTTGTAGTAGTCCACCCCATCTACATCCAAAAGACGAGACTGCTCACTACCGGCGAGCGTTCGGGATACATTCTTGGCCTAACGCTAGGCTCAACTTTGGTCACTGACTTCCTAACATCAGCAATACAGGGGCTCCTTACGAAGAGACTCGATAGCAAGCTGCAAGACTGGCAGTTTCCTTCGCCACTTGAGCAGTTGAATCGAGAATGGAGGGCCGCCGCCAATCTTGACAGCTTCTTCTCCAAGTTTCGGACTTTCGGAATACATGCTCGCTATTGGATTGCTGCACTGATAACTACGGTCCTAGTTGCAAGTCTCAGTCCAACGCCAACGACGCGGACATTGTCGTTCACCCAAGTTATCCGGGATGGCCCGAGTACTGCAATGAATTCAGTGGGAAACTGCACAGATGTATTCAAACTGCCTCTGGATGATCCTACCTGGCCTTATTACTGGCCCATCGACGAAAATACAGTCTTCTTAGTTCAAACCAAGAAAGGAGACTGCCCAACGCGCGATGCACAAATGATCGTAGGCAACATCAACTCTTACGATGCCGGTCTCTACGCGTACATGGACACTGGAGTCGCAGTTCACAATTCTGCATTAGGTACACCACGAAGTATGTACTCTCCGCAGACTCAGTTCGCCCCAGATCTCGAGCGAATGCTGAACGCATATGGCGATAATCTAATGTCCACTCGGCAATGTTCCCGAGTCATGATGCGCAATCCAATATCATGTCATCGCGGCGGAACAATTATCTGGCAGAAACCATGGTTGAATATCAGTGCGGACGATGGCCAATGCAACACTTATCGAGAATTCTCGTCCGAGACGTGGGACCACTACAACAACGCTGGGTCAGGCGTTATGCTCAAGCAGATGTGTGCTCACGACGATATCGGCCAAGGAACCATGGTTGTCGGAGCGGAAGGGGGCTATGCCCACTGGCTCGCCGTATCCATGAACGATGAGGATAATGCTCCGCCTACGGCTGCCGGCTCAACATATGTTGCGACCTGCACGGTGGATTCCCGCAATATCTTTGAATACCGTGAAGTCATGCTCCAGCTCCGCAGCAACGACGCTTCACAAACTCGCTTTATGCGATACCTGAATGCAACTGGCAAGTCATGCAGCGGTCCGCCCATCAGTCGCGACTTGATTGCAACAGCCGCTTCCGCCAACTGGCAGACTTTCCTCCAACAAGCGGGTGCGGATGGGTGGTGGGATCTTGTATGGCAAGCTAGTGGTTCACGGCCACCACCGTACGGATTTGCGGAGTCGACCAATGCGCTTGAGGATGTACTAGGACTTGTGGCAGCCATGGTCACTTCGCGCATGAACTCTACCGTTACTCGTTCTATCAACAGCACTGCCACTGTGAAAGCAACAAGAGTGGGGAATGGCTATTACTTCTCTCTTGCATTTGCTATACCGCCGGTTCTTGTACTGTTGATACTTCTGGAACTACTGGCTGGTCGGCTGAGTCGCCATGCCGCTGACGTCGACTGCACTGAGTTGAAAGACCTAATGGATCTACGATTCCGGGTACGATATAACCCAAATATCCCATCGATGCCAGGATATAGATGAGTTCGAATACGGTCAGACTATTTCTGGGGTTGAGGCAGGGAAGACCGATACTAGTCAAGAGATGGCAATGAGTCTCTTTGGAGAAATTGTTGGGCAGAATTGACGAGATACTTCGCGTAAAGATCAGTTTTGCTTATGCACAGGATATAGAAAAGGTGCGTCAGACAATCTTCATCTTTGGATATAGAAAAAGAAAGCGAGGACTGACATCGTTCTGCATTAGCAACAGGTTTCATCACATGACGTGTCTATTCGCGCAGTATTTTTATTGATATAATCGCGTATCAACATATATATCACGTGTTGTAGTATAAGCCTCCTCAACCTTCCCGACTCAGGAAGTATCCAAAAAGCGTCGATTACTGTGGCCAATCTGGTGCTTCTGTTGATATGATTTTGTATCAACCTGGCCTTCCCCATGGCATGGTGTTGGGCGAACATAATGTTCTCTCAACAGAGTTTTTGCATACAACACAAACCTTCTCAGCCAAAAGACATCCATCTCTGTAGTCACATGGTGTTCCCAAAACAATTGTTTTACCCACAGCAACATACCTTCCTACCAACACAGTTTTTATCTGGCCCTCAACATTCCCAATTAGGAAGGTGGCCGGAGGGTGTTGATTGCTGTGGCACATCACGTTCCTATCACCATCATTTTACATCAACATAGTTCTTCTACCAACATGATCTTTTTGAGACATGGGCTTCCTCTCCTATCATGCAGTTCTAATCAACATAGTTTTAGATCAACATGGTTTCAAATCCCACTGGCATGTGTAAACATGATCACTTCAACATCACGTTTTTCTTGCTAAAATGCAGTTTGCACCAACATGATGTTTATCCGAAAATATAACATAAAAACTATGGTTAGCATTCACTACTGAAAAAGAGGGTAGATAATTTGATTCGAGTCGTCTGCTCCATTCAGTGGCACTACTCATTTTTCAAATGTTCTACGAGCCTGGACTCTTCAACGAAGAGAGAGGCGAGTATTCAATACCAAGTATAACATGATACTCTGCAGGGTTTAGAATCGTAACTAACGCTGATAAAAGCGTCTTCACATCTCCTGGAGTGCAAGCAGAAAGTGGAAGGAACAGAGTGAAGAAAAAGCTGTCCACATCTGAATGAGTATAATATAGAAAACATGGACGGTATGTACTTCAATCCAGCCCTTTGTAACATGCTGGGACAGGAAGATTGAAAGCTAAAAATAAGACGGTGCATACAAAACATATATAGATGTCCAACACCAACACCATTGAATTAAAGTTATGCTTTGTTGACAATCACAAACTGCCTTGTCCTTTTCCCGTGACTCAATAGCAGCCGTTGGACTGGGGCCAGTGGACACATATAGCATTGCATCTATTGGAAATTTCCGGGCGACCCAATGATCCTCAAGCAGATCAAACTCCCAGCACCCCGCAATACGACTCTGTCTAACCATCACATGTCCTGCTGCAAATGCCGAATGTCGAACCTCTCTCCCAAACGAGTCTAGGCCTCTCGCTTCCACTCCCGTGCCGCCCATCCGCCAACCTGCCCACCGGTGAATGCCCACGTTGCGCTCAGCCACACGACCCACCGAAAGAGCATGATTTTCCCCATGCGAGCTGTCATCTGTACTCCCGGCCGCATGGTCACGATTGGACGGAAATTGGTCGAGTTACCTCCCAGGGTCACAGGGTGGTAGTGATGATGATGATAAAGGCGCTGTGTTGTTTGCGCATCTGCGCGGTGGGGGAGGCGAAGTCAGCACAGCGGAGCTATAGCTTTGTACTTTAACGTTTGCGATCCTTCCAGGCACCAAGTTACCTGCGCTTCTGCCCTCTCTTGTCTTCTGCAATTCGTCATTCGTTTGTTGTTTGTTTTGCGGATTCGAGCAATTGGATATTCAGCTCAATTTCAAATTCCGAGGCAGGAAACAAACCTTAAGGAAATGGAGGCCGTCACTTGGACTGACATGCAATATAAGCAGACGTCGCTGCTTCGACATCGGCACGATGAGGAGCCGGCGCGACGCGACTCTATGAACTCGGAGAGAACGCATGATTCGGGGTATACAAGTGATCCGGACTGGGACTTGAGATTGGTCCCGCCATTGACGTTCGAGTTCTCACATGTTGGCATCGACAGTCCGACATCGTCGAACAACGCGAAGCTCTCGAAGAATCCATTCGCTTCGATTTTGGAGAAAAATAGGGTGGACGGGCAGAAGGGGGCACAATTAAAGAGGGCAAAGGTGACCAGCTGTCCGAAGCAAGTTTTTGAGTTGGAGGGCAAATGGTATGTCTGATCTGACAGGAATTGATTCCGAGATACGGCTAACAATTACCAGGGGGAACACGATCGAAATTTCACATGATACACTGAGGAAGAAATCATTTCCCACAGTCGATGTGGATATGTGGACGTGGACAGACGAAACATTCCCATCCCACAACAGACCAAAGGAGCGTGTTTCATCAATTGTCTCCTTGACATCGACTAGTAGCGTAGGAAATTACTCAATTACAGACGACAGCGAAGAGGACGAGATGGACGAACGCTCCGCCATGCTCCCCAAAGCCACGATGAAGACGATAGAGCTCATCATGCGGAAAATCGAAGTAAACCTAGGCTATGTAGCTTACATCCAGGCGGCTGGCGCCCAATCGTCGAAAGAGCAAAACAGTTCTGGAAGTACTGCGCGAGGAGGTCGCCGAGCGTCAACACAAGGAACAGTGGGCAAACGCAAGTCTCGCGGTGAAGGAGACTCTCCATCCGAAAACCCCGACGACAATGGGTCGAACAAGCGGCGGCGAGTATCCATCACAACGACAGAAGACTCAGAAATCGGGCCAAGGTTTGCATGTCCATTCTACAAGCATGACCCAAATCGATATCGGAGTCGTCGAACTTGCCCAGGGCCAGGCTGGCCGACTGTGCACCGGATGAAGGAACATCTATATCGTGCCCATGCGCAACCGATTTTCTGTCCGCGATGTTACACGATGTTTGATGCAGACAGTGATCTCTCTATGCATCTACGAGCACATCCTTGTCAAATATCCACCGCCCAACCCATCGAGGGTATCGACCGCGAGACCCTAAAGAGCCTCCGAAAACGTTCCCCCGCTCTCCGTCTAGAGGAAGACAAATGGCGAGATACATATCAACTTCTTTTTCCCTCTGTCCCTCCTGAAGATATCCCCTCACCATGTACGTCCCCTTCCTTCATTCTCACTCCCTCTTCTCCATATACGGAAGATATATGTCTGACAAAACTTAGACTACAACAGCGACTCGCCCAGCGAGGAATCACGGCGTTTCCGTCGCGATCTTCTCGAACGAATCCGAAGTGAGCTACACGCCACAGCAGAGCGCGAACCAGGACCTGTCGAACAACGGCTACTGAGGCAGGTAGCTAGCATTATCCAGCGATGCGAGACAGACCTGCTCAATGCATTCCACCAACAACACCAACACCAACAATTAGACCCCACAGCACCACAACGCTCGACCACAGGCCCGCCAACAGCCGAATCCTCCTCCTCTACAATATCAATCAGAGGAGGCCAGAGTGGGAACGACCAACCCCCGTTCCACCCAACCTCCCAACCTCCACGCCACAACCAGATACCAGGGTTCTGCCCGGCCTCCACCGTTGCAACAGCCCCATCTGCGTCAAACCAAGCCACTTTCCACGTCCCCTCTATCCCCGCACTCCCAAGCCGATTGACAAAAGAAGCAGTGGACGAATATACTCCCATGCCAATGACTACAACTGGCCACATTCCCTCGGTCCCCTCTTTAGACACCGAGACTGTTCCTAATACCGTTATTGGACCAGTAGTACCAGATGACACGAGACACTACTCGCCCTGGGATTCTAGCGAGTTTATTGACTGGAACGTTGTGTTTCCGCCGGGGGATGCGGAGGGGGAGGGGGAAAGGAGTGAGATGCAGGTTGGGCCTGTGCTTGTGGCGCCGGTTTGGACGTGAAGGGGAGGCTTTTGGGGAACACGGGAACGGGACGATTATAGTGGGTTATGGTGCTGAAAAGAATCGAGGGTGTGTGCAGAGGGCATAAATAAATGGAAGATTATTGTGAAAGAATTCACTCTGGTATGACACTTTCCCTGGTTATAGAGCTGCTCTCCGTACAGTATAGTACAGAACAGCTTCACATAGCCCATTTGCGCATTCATGAGCACCCCAGCCAACAACTCTTCGTAGATAACATATACTATCTAACCATACCCATCTCATCGACAGTCGAATCGGCACCATATATCCTTCCAGATATTTGTCTTGCCTCCTCTTTCTTCCCCCGAACATAGCCATACTAACACATCATAATATAAGAGTATAACATCCGCCATATATTCCCAGATCCCCATCTCCATCGTTTGAAAACAAAACTCGATCAGAACCTCAGCTGAACCCGAGATGTAAATCTTTCAGCGGAAAGCTCAACGCCTCTCCATATCTGCGAAAATTGCAGGATAAAAATGAACCATGGGGTATCCTCCGCTGGTGCGATGTGGTCAAACAGAAAAGCCCACCCTCCAGCCACGCATACCATATCATGCCATGGTAAAATATGCTTAACCCCATTCGATCAGATCTGATCAGTATGCCCTTCCGATCCCATAAACGCCAAATATGCGCACACATTCCACCATCTTCATCTCATCTCATCTTATCCCATCTCGTTTTGACACAACACCCCATTACTACTCATTCATCCCTCTCTCAAACCACCCCCTCAACCCCCAAATCCTCCTCCTCAACAACCGGCTCCCCCTTCAACGGAGGCGGCAGCGTCTCCATCAACATCGCAATCCCCCTCAACGCCTCCAGCGCCTCACTCTCCAACCCATTCCTCTGGAAAATATGCACACACAGCCCCGCCGCCACCGCCCTCCACAGATTGATTCTCCCAAGTTTGGTCACCTGCCTTGCCGCCCTCGCGCTCTTCACCGCCTGCGCGTCAATCGAATCCTTGTAGAAGCGATCAGTTATGCCCGTCAAGCAGATGGAGAGGAATTGCGAGTTTTTGACCGATTGGGCTGCATTCATGGCGTTGTGGAAGAAGGTCTTTTGGCGGTTGAGCGAGAGCTCCGAAGAGGCGTGGAGGCCGCGGAAGATGCGGAAGGCGCCGTCGATCTGGCGGTTGGTATGGCTAATGCAAAAGGGTTCCAGTTGAACGAATAAGATCTCTGCAAGGTAGTGTTGGGGATGAGCTGGATTCTGGAGTATCATCATCCGGTTCATCGTTGCAAGGATGGCTATGTCGGTGTCAAAGTCGTTGGCTGATCCGGCTGTTTCGGGGAGGGCTAGGGTTGGTGAGGTGTATGCTGCGAGGGCTGAATCGAAAGCACCTCCGCTCTGGTAGTAGGTGCCTGCCAGATAGGACAGAAGACGCTTATATTTACCATTGTTTTTAAAGGGGTGTTTTGACACACGACCCCTCAGTATTTTCAACATATTCTTCGTTGCAGTGCGGTTCTCACGAAAGCAGGCATGTATGCCAAGGGCGAATGTGATGTGCCAGTCCATAATCGACACTTGGTTTTGTCTTTTGATAGCAGTCGAAACGGACATCGGCCGCGAAGTGGGGTGGTTGAGCTGCACTACAAAAAGGTCAGCCGAAAGTCCGTGTTGGTAGTGTAGAAACATACTCTGACTCGCGTTGTGACCCTCATTGAGGTACCTTATTGCCTTATCCAGAAGTTCCGCCTCCGTCGACAGGCGAGACATCCCACTCAAATAATAGCTCAACAGGCCAACGTCTTGCTTTGGGAGCCATGAAAGGGTAAGTTGGTCACGGCCATCTTGGGCTTTCCGGAAGATATCGCCAGTCGCAATGGTGGTACTACCACCAAAGCTCCTTTCGATGAGAACGGAGAAGACGCCGTCAGTGAAAGTTGCATCATCCATTTTTTTCTGCAATGCCGACACCTTCGCCTCATTCGGCCAACCTTGCTGCAAACTACAGGCAATATCAACAACATCAACCAAAGTAGCGATTTGGCCAAGCCTTTTCGGTGAGACTTGGAGTTGTAGACTGCGTGCGCTGGCGATAGCTCGCTGGGCGTGTTCAATATGATCAGGTCCAGAGTTCCGCAGGTGGATCAACGCTTCCCAAGTTGAACAGGTGACGAATATGGCATGATCACTATGTCTCCCCGCGTGTTCTGAGATGGCATGTAGCTGCTGAAGAGCAGATGATGTCTCAGGACGACCAGGCACTTGCAAAGCCAATGATGCTTTCAAGAAGCGGAAAGCATATACCCAGGGAATGTGCTGAAAGGTCTCTGCTTCCGAGATGGGCGCATCCAGAGACTTCAAGGCGGCTCGGTGGTTGGTCTGGAACTGGTAGCGAGCTTGGAGATGTTGCATGCTGTACTTGAGATCTACCAAGCGACTTCTGTCACATAAGGCGATCTGCACCTGGGTTAGAATATACCCCAAGCTAGACACAGCAGTTACTTACCCCTTTCGTTAAGCAAGCCTCAATCTCGCTCGGATTGTTCGTCTCCTCAATGAGTAAGCTTGCATATCGTAACCTCAATTTTGCCTCCTCTTTCGGTACCAGGTTGAACTCCTTTAGCACAGTTTCCATGCAACCAAGTCCCAAGGCCATGAGTTTGTAGTATTGCGTAAGGTCCGCGTGCCTCTGCTTCAAGGCGATAATCGCGCCCAGATCGCGCGCCGCATTGATGTATTCATCCGCCGCTGAGAGCAGGAGGACGGACAAATCAGTCGGTAGTGCCTTTGATGGTGTGGGTGGAGGTCTTGTAGATGTTGGTGTCGAATGTGACGCAGGCTTCCTGATGATCACTTGTGGGTGTCTAACCTGCGAGGGCGTTTGTGGCTGAGGAGGACGTTGTTGGGGAGGGCGTTGCTGGCTCGCGGAAGCTTGTGATGAATGGGTCCGCTGCTGCTGGGGAGTCGACTGCGGTTGGAGAGGCGTCCGGTGCTGTTGCGGAGTTGGAATACTCGGTGTGCGGCGCTGCTGGTTCATGCCGGAGTTCTCCTGGAAAGATTGCGACCGGTGCACCGGCTTTGATACCGGAGTTTGCGCCTGCTGCTGCTGGTAATTCCCAGGACCGCCACTGCTATTTCCCCGTTGCGAAACCGGCACCTGGACTTGAACTTGTCTTATTTTCGGGTTCGCCATCTGGGCCATTGTGTTTGGGTTCCTGGGAGGGATGACGACTTGCGGCTGCCCCATTCTAGAATGCGCTCGCATGTCGTCCATCGGGGCACCGTACTGGGTTGGCCGGGGGGGTACAACCACTCTCGGCTGGCCTTGCATGGGCTGCGACGGCGGGTACATCTGGGGCATTGGCTGCTGCGAGTAGGGCATCTGGTAGCCGTTTGGTGCGTACCCGTTCGGCGGCGGCGCGGGAGGAGGAGGGCCATATTGGCCATTTGCGTAGCCCTGCGGGTTCCAGGGGTACCGGGGGTCCATCGTGGAGGACGGGATGAGAGGCACGACTCACGACGAGCAGGCGGGCGATCGTGTCATGGCGGGGGGTGAATGTGGGGTGGTTGAAGCAGGTGAGGGACGAGGTCACGAAGTTCGGAGGCGTGAGCGCGTTCGCGCTTATCGCGCGTATATCGGTGCACAACTGCCTCTTCGAGCGGTAAAGCGAACCGAGGCCTTCAGCGGACCCACCACCTCATGTAGGCAACGGCTACGTCCGAAGCTTGCGCTCTAATCAACTGCGCCCAGTTTTCACATGTAAAGGACATTTTCGCCCTTTCTTTTTGCGCCTTCTTCCAATCCAGTTCCTGCAAACTCTACGTTGTGGTCTAGATCATGTTGGACATCTCGTGGCTCTTTGGTCATGCGAAGACCAACTTCATCCACCACCCAAACACCATAACCCTCACCGCTAACTCTGGCACCAAGACATCGCTCGCCGACCTCGTGAAAGAAGTAACACCGCCATGTCGCCTTAATCCTCTGCTCGCGAACGGTCATTTACAGACCTTCTGGACGGCAACGAAAGAAGCAGGACCACCAATTCACTATAAGCGAAAAGTGTTCGAATCCACCCATTCTGTATATCCAGGCCACTTTGCCGTGGACATTGTCGTTCCATCCGGGAGTCCCGAAGACAAGACGCTGCCAGAAAGAACGACATACATATCCGACGAAGAGTTCGACAACATCGGATCTGAGGATACTACGCCTGTACTGATATGTCTTCATGGATTGACGGGCGGATCGCATGAAGCATATCTGCGCTATGTAATTGCACGGGTCGCGCCTGCCGGGTGGGAAGCTCTGGTGGTCAACTCGAGAGGATGTGCCATGTCCAAAATCACGACGCCGCACCTGTTCAACTCAAGAGCGACTTGGGATTTGCGCCAGACAGTGAAGTGGCTCAGAATCACCTTCCCGAACAGGCCGCTGTATGCTGTGGGATTCTCGTTAGGAGCCAACATTCTCACCAACTACCTAGGAGAAGAGGGCATAGACTGTGAATTGAAAGCGGCCGCAGTGGTATCAAATCCCTGGAATCTGGAGCTGTGCCATCATGCCATTATGCGCACATATCTGGGCCGGGAGGTCTATTCGGTAGCCATGGGCAAGAACATGATGCGCTTGTACGAGTCGCAAAAAGACGTTTTGATTCAACATCCGCACGTTGACGCGGAGAAAGTGAAGGCTTGCAAGTATCTCTATGAATTTGACAGGTACGTGCAATTGGCTCTTAATTCACGAGTGTCTATCTGACAGTCGAGTACTAGGGTGGTCCAGGCACCCACATGGGGCTATCCTACTGAGTCTGCATATCACCGGGACTCTTCGTGCGTAGATGCCCTTACCGCCGTTAGAATCCCGTTCTTGGGACTTAATGCAGAGGATGATCCGGTGAGTCGAGCAGCGCGTCAACACAGCCCCCGCTAACGTGCATAGATCTCGACGTACGAAGCCATCCCATGGGAAGAGTTCAAGGCCAACCCCTACACTGTCCTGGTCACCACGAATTGGGGCGGACATCTGAGCTGGTTCCAAACGGGCGGAGACCGGTGGTTTGCAGCACCTGTTGCAGATTTCTTCCATAAGATGCAGGATGATATAGATTTGACCGCTTCGGCGACAGAGCTCGTGAACGCGAATGGGAAGAAGGAAGACGCGAGGAAGCACCCAGTTTGGGACCCAACGCATAGACGGCTGATAGTCCCGTTAACGTAGAGGCTGCTGTTGTAATATGTAGAATTGGGACCAAGAGTATTGGGTATATAGACGGCAGATAATCGTAGACAAGATCGTAATGCATATGACGCTCGCGCTCAGCCAAAAGACACTCTCTTCTTAGGCTTGAACTTGGCCTCTGGAGTCTTCTTGTTCTCGTCGGTCTCTGATTTTGCAGGTTCTGAATTCCGGTTCTTCCTTGCTTTCCGCATGCTCTGCTTCTTATCCTCCTAGTGGCCGTTAGCAGCTGTTAAAATTAAGATTGGATGGCCGTACAAATTGTTGCTTCTTCTCGTCGCTCCGCGCTTCCTGCTCCTTCTTCTTTGCCTCCCTCACCTCCTCCAGCTGTCTCGCTCTCATGATCTTGCTCTCAATATGGCCCTCCTTCTCCGCGTTCACCATGCTCATAATCGCCATCATGCTCGCCGGGTCATCCACGAATTTCTTGCCAATCTTCTGACCCTTGGGTTTTGCGACACCGGCCGGAATGATGCCGTTGAGTTTTGGAATGTCTAGCTCTTTTTCTGTGTAGACTCGCTTCTTCTTCTTCTGCTCGAGGGGTTTGGACTTGGTCTTCTGGGCACCGCCGGGTTTCGCAAGGGACATGGACTTTTGCTTGCGCTTCGATATGCCCTCTGGTGCGCTTCCTGTGGGTTTCGACGACCGGCCGCCAGATTTGCCTTTTGCCTTGGAGGATCCTCCCTTGGGCCCTCCCTTGGAGCCGCCCTTTGCGCCACCTTTTCCTGCGCCTTTCGACGAGCGTATTGGCGCCATTGCAAACTTCCGGTTTCGTCGTTGTGGAGGTCTGAAAGCGCAAGCTCGAGCTTTTCGCAATAAATAATTTCAGGTCGGCGCTTGCAGTCTCCGACAAAATGCCAAGGCCGCTGACGACCAAGATCCCAGCCCAGCCTCAGCGCATGCGAACCACAGCTCTCTCCAAACCCCAGACCTCACCTCACCTCACCGGCTGCGCACAGCTCCACACCACGCTTCACCCTCTGCAACAACACCCACACCCACGGGATACCACACACACGCCACCATGTCTTCCCACCGCCTATTCCGCTTCCCCAAGCCGGCCTGGCTCAACAGCGCCAACACCCGCACCTTTGGCGTCTACACAGCCGGAGCTCTGGTAGGCAGCCCCTCCCGCCCTCCCACCCTCTCCACCCCTCCTAACACCACCATGTAGTTCTCCCTCGGCTTCTACATCCTGATCGACTGCGCCGTGTGGTCCAAATCGGCCATGAACCCGTCGGACCCGGCCGTGCACATCACCTTTGTCGACTGGATTCCCGGCATCTGCTCGGTGCTGGGGATGCTGGTCATCAACTCCATCGACAAATCGCGGCTTTCGGCCGACAGCTTCTCGTACTCTGGGAATGGGGTGGCGTGGAAGGCGAGGCTGGTGCTGTTCTTGGGGTTTGCGCTGTTGGCCGGCGGGCTCGCGGGAAGCGTCGTGGTGCTGGTGTTGAAGTATATTGTGCCCGAGTTTGAGTGGCCGACTATCTGGATGGGCGTGGGGAATGTGGTCGCCAATAGTTTGGTTATGCTGAGGTGCGTATGCGACGGGGAATGCTGTGGGTGGTTGGTGGATGTTTGGCTAACTTGTCTGCAGTTCCGCTGTGCTTTGGGTCGCGCAGAATATGGAAGACGAGTACACATACAATCTGGCGCTATAGGGCAGTTAGGACGAGTGATGTTGTTGGTATGAGAGGGGGGGTGAGATGTGGCGCAGCACGTGAGCAGAGTAGTGGGATACCATGGGAGACCTATTCTATCAGTGCAGGGTTGGCTGTTATTTTACTTGTATAGATATTGACTGGGCGTATTGGACAGCTTCTTAGCATCAAGTCTGCAAATCAACTGAACATGGGGAACGCTTGATCTACCGAGGTCCGTGACTGGATTTGAACTTTCAATATGAACAGGATAATCATACACAAACTTCATCCAAACAAAACAATAGGAAATCCTATATGATCCAATGATACGGACAGTTTCCTGTTCCATACACGTTAAACGCCGTGTGCCTCCCGAGGTCCAACACAATGCCCAGTTCCACCCTTCATCCGCACATCGCCTCGCCTGTCGTCGGGTATTCGTCCATTACTCGCTCCTTGGTTGTCAGAATTCTTGCTCCTCCTGGAAGAACATGGTGAAGCTGATGATGGTTCCGTAGATGAGGAGACCGCCCGCAACCGCCATGACAGCGGCGCCGCCCGCGATTTGCGCCGAGTGCCACAGCAGACAAGGGAGGGCTATCAAACTGTTAGTTTCAACAATCCAAAGCCAGCTTCCCTGATCGTTTTCCATGTGTCGTATATGTGCGCCGCCGCTGCACTGCCTGGCAGAGCTGACTTACCAATGCCCATGACCACAAAGAAGCCCGTCAAGAACCGCCCAAAGTCAACGATACCAGAGCCAGACGACTCCATGAAGTCGTCCGGGTTGGCGGCCCGCCCGCATATCCAGTTGGGGAGTGGCGCGACCACATAGGTTGCGACAACGAGGAGCGTGAGGAACGAGTGGAAGAGCGCGGCGGAAAGGATGACCAGCAGGAAGCCTATTGCGAGCACCTGCGCAGACCATTAGTACTGTGTATAGGCGTCTGTGAGATGGCGGACGGTGCGCGGCGCAAACGTACAAAGGACAGCCCGATGATGGTCTTGATTCCTGCCATGGCTGTGGCCGCCTGGAGCGTGGTTCGGGTTCGGAAAGTCTGGAAGCGGGTCGGGAATGTGTGGTGGAGCTTGCGGTGCGCAGGTGTACCGTCGCAGAGGGTGGTGCAGCGCTTCGTGGAAAGCCGGGGGGTGTGGTGAATGCGGGCAGCGTTGGGGTGAGGTTGCGTACGGGCTGGTAGCGCCGATGGGGCTGGAGTGAGAACATGACACGGACCACCGCTCTTGAGCTTGAGCTTCGTTACGACTGCCAAAGATGCCTTGAGGGACCATCATCCACGCCCACAACACAACCTCGCTCCACTGCACGCCCTCCTCAAAATTGTTCCTTGCTCGACACACCGGTTAGCGGATTGCTCCCAGCCTGCCTCGTAAATCCCCCCGCACAGCAGCCTCACCATGTTCAGGAACAACTACGACAACGACTCGGTGACCTTGTGGGTATCCCGCTTTTGAACATGTATGCAATTCCTAACACGCCCACAGCTCGCCTCAGGGTCGCATCTTCCAGGTCGAGTATGCATCAGAGGCTGTCAAGCAAGGTTCCGTCGTCGTGGGTGTGGTGAGCAAGACACATGCCGTGCTCGCTGCAATCAAGGCAAACCCTCCCCCACCCACCAGCGTAATTCAATACTAACAACACGTCCAGCGCAATGCCGAAGAACTTTCCTCGTACCAGAAGAAGATCATCCCCATAGACAGCCACTACGGCGTCGCCCTCGCCGGTCTCGCCTCAGACGGCCGTGTGCTCTCCAACTTCATGAAACAGCAATCACTCGCCTCCCGCCTAACGTACGACCGCGCCATTCCCCTCTCTGAGATCACACTCCGCATCGCCGACCGCGCCCAGACAAATACGCAGCAGTACGGAAAGCGGCCGTACGGCGTGGGCCTGTTGATCGCCGGTGTGGATGCCAAGGGCCCGCATCTGTTCGAGTTCCAGCCGAGCGGCGTCACGCACGAGATGATTGCTTGCGGTATTGGTGCGAGGAGTCAGATGGCGAGGACGTACCTGGAGAGGCACCTGGACGACTTTGAGAGCTGTGGGCGCGAGGAGCTGATCAAGCATGCGTTGAGGGCATTGAAGGAGTCGCTGAGCCAGGACAAGGAGCTTACCGTGGACAACACGAGCGTGGGTGTCGGTGGCATTGGCGAGAACTTTGCGCTCTTCGAGGGCCAGGACATTGCGGAGTGGTTGGATGCTACGTTTGAGAACCGGGAAGCCCAGGATGACGACGACGAGGAGGAGGGGGACGCTATGGAGACGGACTCATGAATGGGTTAAACGCCCGAAGAGAGTGTATCCGGGGAGAGGAGGTAGAAGACTGGTACCGTAGACAACAGTCCAGAGTACCTGCATGAAATGAAAACATCACAACACCTCCAGGGCGAGTATTGGCGTCTGAAAACGTGCTTAGACTACTCATCCTTGATTAAACTTACTCGTTCGAAATTAGACACATGTTTGATGTTTTCGAACAAGACTCCAGGGTGGCTGCTGCTGCCGATGCTCTCTCGGGCTTGATCGATATCACGTGACCAAACTCAAGGTTCAGCGGAATTCTTTCGGAGCTTCGCAAGCTCGACATCCTCACCACGCACCTCCACCCTCCAAACCACCAACGAAACCACCCTCGACCATCACAATGGCATTCGCTTGGAAAGCCGCTGGCCTCACGTACGCCTCTGCTCCCTCTACCACCCTAGAACCGCCCAATTGACCACCCCTCCAGCTACAACCGCTACATTGCGGTCGCATCCCGCGTCGTCCGCCGCTCTCTCAAGGAAGACAAGCGCATCGCTGCCGAACGCCGGGGCGAGAGCGAATTGAGGTTCGCCAAGTGGGAGGTGAGTTTTCACGATTTGCCAATGGGAAATGGGATGGGGTACTGATGTTGCGGCAGAACGGAAAGCAGGGCGACATCAAGAACCTGGCCCAGGCCAACCGCGCGGCGGCGGCGGAGCTTGCTGCAAAAGCATCATCATAGACGGAGAGCAAGCAGGCGGGGATATGATGTGGAAGGATCGCTACGACATGGCATTGCATCGGAAGGTGGAGGGGAGGATAGAGGGTAGTAGCTGTGTATATTTTGTACTATCAAATGCCGCGGGATGAGCGGGCTGCAACCTCTACCATAAAAGCCAATTCGCAGCAATTCCGGCGTGTAGTCTGCCTCTTGCGCTTGCCGTGATTATTGCTGGACAAAGAAAGTGCGAACTCGGGGCGAGGCTGACGTTGTTCCTTCTGTCATCCACCGCTGCTCTGCGAATGAAGGCTGGATGCTTGCTGCATGCAACCCGGCTGGCGAGAAACTTTCCCGCCACGGCAGTCCACACCGCAACCCACGCCATGGCACAGGACCCTTTGCGCGCCAACACCACCCCGAGCGAGGATGCGGCTGGTATTGCACATGTGGATGGCTCGGGTAAACTTGTCGTTTTCCATTCGTGAAATGCGAGTGTTGATCGTATGCAGGTTCCGCGAAACATGTCCGCCATGTGGAGAGGCATGCCGAGGCTGGGCTGCCCATGAGGCAGGCTCTCAAGCAGCAGCATAAAATCGCAGAGACACAGATTCACGATATTACAGAGAAGTTTAGGACGGCTGCCGGGGGTGAGTTTTGGCTTTGTTTTGTTCTTCGTTGCGCGTCTCTTGGTGTTGGCTATGTCTGCTTTAGGCATCTGTCCATGCATCTGCCCCACACCCTGGTTCTACAACTGCGCGAGCATTGCTGAGATGGAAGAATAGCACTGGCGGTCGGCCAGCTTGTCAAAGATGAATACTTTACGCTCTTTGAGTCGATTACGGCTATCGAGGTATCTCAACTTCCTTTCCTCCGAGGGGAGATGACTTGCCTCTAACGAAACACCAGATCATGGATCCCAAAATGGACAGTGGATTTCTCCAACCCGGCGAGACTGTTGAAGAGTCGTACGACGCTCTTGCGCCTCTGTTGCCGGAAGAAGTAATCGGCATTATGGACCAGCTGCTCAGTTATGAAATGGCGTGGCACACGGGGTATCCACTCTCCCAGACCCTATTCACTTCAGTGTACATCGACAAGCTGCTCTATCCAGAATCGAGGGTCTTCGAAGAGGCCCAGTTCTACCGGGGATTCGTACCGGATGATAAGAGGCCTGGGGTGCTACTGGAGGTGCTGAGAGCTTACTGCCTAGCACTGATCAAGTGCTGTGACTTTGTTATTGCGAAGATTGTGGGCAGGGATTACTATGAAGAGGAGGACTTTTGCACGCATACGTATAACCGCGTGTTGTTCGTCCAGGTACCCATGGATGTGTTTCAGAGGGAGTTGAACGCTGCCATGGAGCGGCTGGTTGAAGAGTATGCATCGCCATTCCTACTATGATCATATTATACAACAAAACGGCTAACAGTTCTCTAGAGAGACTGACATGGATGAAGTTTTACGAAACGCCCTTGTGACTCGCCTCGAGTTCCGGCTGGACATGCTCACTGCACTCGATCTTGAATGCCCCATCGAGCGGCTTCAGAAATACTGGCCAACCATCCTGAAGAGTCTTACCTTGATCGATGAAACACATCATCTCGGGGAACCTGTCCCAGACGCCTTCAGCACCAAGATTCAACGCCGACTAGCAAGTACTGTTCCTCCCCGTCCCATCGTAGAATTAGATTTCAAAGATGCGTTTCAGAAGCTCAGGCAGCTCTGCGATGACTGCGTAGAGGCCACGCGCTTTGCGGCCCTCCCAGTCGACCCTCTCGAATACCAATCTTTCCTCTGGTCCTATGCCTCTCGAACGCCGGCGCCACTTCCATACTCCCGCGCGTACCTTTCAACTATTCTCTTCCATCCCAACACCCTCAACACCTCAATGTCTGTCCCGCTTATGGACCTGCGCACCCTACTTCTCCCTGCCTCCCCTATCCTCGACCAGTCGAACTGGACGCTCTCCCCTCCACGAGATATATTGATGCCCAAACCTCCCCGTCTTCAACTCGCCCTCCTCATCGACGAATTCACCGAACGTGCAGGACAGAATTATATCGATCTCTGGACCGCGCTAGGCCAGAACAGATGTCGACTCCGCCGCATGCTCGGCCATGTGATTCTCGGCTGGGATCAATTATGTCAGGACACTGCAGCCGTGGACGAGGATCTCATGCGCGTAGTCCACGATATGGGCATTGAAGACGAGGTCTTCCCGTTTCCACTCACGACATGGGTGTACCATAAGAAGCTCTGGATGATGGAGAAGATGGTCCTGTTGGGGTTCGAACAGGATATTTATTTCCCGGATGAGTTTGCGGGCATGTATCATTTCTTATCCGAGATATCTTCTGGAAGGAGGACCATCCTATTCCGCATCCAGGCCCACATCTCAGATCGCATCTACGCACTGCAAGACCACAGAACCACGTCCAAATCCACATCAACATCGCCTCCACCCTCCAACCCACAAGACCAACCCGCCACCCAACAATCCCAAGACCTCCACGACGCCCACACTTACCTCACATCCCTCCTCCACGAAGCCACCGCCACCACTGCCCTCGCCGCCGCCCTCTCCACCTTCTACATCATAACGTTGTATCTGCGTCTCCTCCCCTATCCCATCCGACCCTTCTCCACCGAACTCCTCCGCCACGAACTCCGCATGAAACCCTTCCTTACACTGCAACCGCCCGAAGTCCAGGCCTTTGACGAATCTGTAAAGAGTTTGCAGCCGTATGGACCGTATTTGGAGCCCGATGATAAGAGGGTGTGGCGGGAGTTGGGGGATAAAGAGGGTCTGCTTTGGAGGGTGGTGGACGAGAGGTTGAAGGAGGCGAAGGAGGGGTTGCAGGGGTTGAAGAAGGGGGGTGCCGGGGTGGCGAGGGCAGGCGGTGTGCAGGCGGAGTGGGAAGAGGAGGTTAAGCGCGGATTGAAGAGCTGTGTTGCGCTTGGGGTGGCGGTTGCTGGTGTGAAAGGTGTAGTGGGTGCTTTGGCGGAGGTGGGGCGGGATGGCGGGGGGCATGGTGGAAAGGGGTTGGGTGAGGACTTGGGGATTCGGTTGGAGATTCCGGGGATTGGGGAGGGGAAGAGGTATAGTGAGGGGTGGGTTGTTGGGAAGGTTGGGAAGGTGGACAAGGGGAAGGGGAAGGGGAAGGGGAAGTAGACGGATAAGAGACGGCGGTGGGAAGGGGACTTTGTAGATGTCCAAGGAAGGAGTAGAGCACATAAAGATAGAACGGCTGTCCATGCTTCCGAGTACATACATACACACTTTTCCGCACTCCTCCATATCCCTAATACAAACAATTCTTCTCCTCCATACCTCTCCTCCCCTCCCCTCCCTTCCTTTCCTTTCCATGAAAACGCACGGGGGTATATCAACCATTCCTTTCCTTATCCCTTATCCACCCATTGCCTGCATTCCCAAACGCCAACGCCAAAATACAATCCGTCCCCTCACCCAAACTGTAATCTCAATGAATCCCTGACACTCCTGCACCCGCATGTCCCCCATCCACCATCCTAGACTAGACTAGACTACCCCATAAACTTCCTCAAACACCCCTCGCGCACTTTCTTCACGCTCTTGGCCGATATCCCACGTTCGCCGGCTTGCTTGGAGGCGATGCTTGCTTCTTTGATGAGGCTGTTTGGGGGGGAGGGTTAGTTCTTTGATCATAGACGCATAGGAATGGAAAACAAATATGATATCGACATGTTTGTGCATGTGCTTGGGTGTCATATATTGCGCCGCCGTCTTATCGTATTGTTTCCGCAACGTGGGGTCTGGGGGCTTAGGAGAAAAATGGACATACTCTTGCATGAACAGCGCGTAGTTGAGGAAGATCTGATATTCCGTTAGCTATTATTATTATTTTTCGTCTTGCTGTTCTTCCTCTTCGTCCTGCTGTTCTTCGTCTTCTCCATCCCCCCAAAAACCTAAACTAAACTAAACTAAACATACCAAAATATCCGCATTCCGACTCAACGGCTTCCGCGCATGCGCCTTGACAATCTTCTTCACCGTCCCGCGCGGATACAGTGTCTGCGCCATTTTTCTCGGATCTCGGAATCCCTTGGATCGTACGTTTGGTTTCGGCGCGCGCGTGGAGACGGATTCGCTTTCCCTCGTGGGTGTGTCTAATCGACAAATCTGGTAGAGGAATATCTCAGGTCGCTTGTAGACGCAAAGTTTCGCTCAGCTTGACAAAGCTGGTAGGGTTGGATTCGTTCTTTGGCGTTAATGTCAGTGTTGGTACGGGTGATTGACATTCCCATGTTGACATTCCCACGCCGACACCAACGTCGTCAATAACCATGGTCCGAGCTCCACCGGAGACGCGGATGCACGTGAGCCTCAACCAATGAAGCGCCGAGAGATTGTGCGCCGTAAGCAGGATCAACTTTTTCGATATCAAACCACCCGACCCCACCATGATGCCGCAAAAATCTAGGTCGGGACGCATTTATGACGGAAACGCCTCCGTTTTAAACTGCACAGTTTCAATCAGCATGCATAGCTTAGCTACAACGGCATATTTCACGATTGGGCTACACACAAGGGAAAAAGCTAACAACAAACGAATATGCTTCCTTCATATAAAACACTTCTATCATGGACTAATCACAAGGTAATGGTACATTCAAGGTCCCTGGCCAACTTGCGTTTTCCATCTCTGCCTAGCCATCTGCTCCATCGCGCACACTGTATTTACACCTTGAGACCGAGATCCTCTGCGTAGGGTAGTACAAAGAGGTCACCAACTGCTGATACCGTAGCCTTGCCCTCGAGTAATGATTTCGCAGCCTAATTAGTTATATTAGTACATATACATGGCCGTAGGAAACAGGGAATACGTACCGCCTTGAGAGTCTGCTCAGAGACACCATCAATCGCCTTGGCCACCTCGTCGATCTGGTAGGCCTTGGTGTTGTGCACGAGGCCGGAACCAGTGAGCTCAACACCGGCCTTGACGTCCTGTCCAAACTCAAGCTCCTTGAACTTGGCAGCCGCCTTGGCTTTTGATATTTCCTCAGGAGAGATCTCGCCGGCGGCAATCTTCTTGATAGCGGCGACTGACGCCTCGGCGGTCTTTGCAACATTGTCGGCAGTGCCAGCAATGAGAGTGTAGAGAAGACCCGCGTCAGAGTACGTGGCGCTGATGGTCTTGACGTAGGTGCTTGGGGAGGACTTCGCCTGTGAGAGGACGGAGAAACCCGGGGACCATTTGATGCTGGATGAGCCGCCAAGAAGAGAACCCAGGACCGCGATTTCAGGCTTGTAGAATTTTCCAGTGAACGAGCTGGAGCCGGGGAAAGCGAGGACCATGGCGTTGCCGCCGTTGTGGGCGATGCGCTCCTCGCCTCCGTGGTATTGGCTCTGCTGGGTGCCAACTGTGTTGTTCTCGAGGGGCGTCGCGGGGACGTTGTCGAAGAACTGGTCTACCCATTTCTCCAGCTCCGAGTGCTCGGCGCCATTGGCCACGATGGCGAAGTTGGACTTTGCGTACGCAATCTTGGACCAGTACTCGATGGCATCGGGACTGAGGTATTTTGTGTAGGGGGTGATGGATGCCGAGGCAGTGGGTGTACCCAGCCCGCGGTGGAAGGCGAGGGAGTGGGCCGAGTTGATGGCCATGTCGACGGTGCTCGCAAGGAAGCGCTTGTGGTTGAGGTGGATGAGTGGGACAACCTCCTCGTTGTAGACGTGCGCTGCAGCTGTCAATTTCCATCCCCAAGTGGCGGCGGGCGGCATGGCTTACGCTGGAACTTGGTGCTGGCCGCGACCTCGCCGAGGAGCTCGACGAAGTAGGGCAGGTCGTCGCGCAGGAAGCGGGCCTCGAGGACGAGGTTCTCGCGGGTGTGGTACGAGTTCAATTCAGCTCCCAGAAGCTCGGATTCGCGGACGATGCGCAGGGCAGACCTCCGCTCGGTGCTCTAGAGTGCAATTGAGTGTCAGTGAAGCTCCGCCGTCGCCGTCTCCCGGCTCAATGGCGTACCCGGAATGCATAGTTTGCGAGGCCCTCGGTCAGGCCGGGCAGCGTCTGGTACCGCGTGCCCGCCTTGGCCACCAGGGCGAGCGTCGTCGTGGGGCCGGACAGGTCTCTGCTGGCGAACTTGACGCCCTTGGCCTCGCCGGACTGGTACTGGAACGACCCTGAGGCGGGAGCAGCGAGCCCGCGGCGCTGGACGGCGGGGGCAGCCTGTCGGCGGGCAGCACGCTGGGCGCCCCGGCAGAGTGTCGATCGGGAGAGCATGGTAGAGCGGGCGCCGTGCTACGGGGGGCTGAAGAGCGGGCGGGGCGGGTCAATGGGGGGATGCAGAGGCTGGCTCTGCGGTCTGGAGAGCGAAATCGTGTGAACGATGCCGCGGCTGACATAAGACATAAATAACCCGCCCATTACGGCCAGCCCGCATGCAGCCTAGCGAGCGTCCCCGCCGCCAAACTTTGAGCCCGGATTCACCTTGGGGGTTCGAGGGCACCTTCACCTGCGCAACCCGCTGCCTCTCCCGTTGCACCTCCCGCCGCCGCGCACTCTCAGCACCACTCGCTTTTCGTCGGCGCGCCTACCCCTCATGTCTCTCCCCGCACACCACCACCACGCCGCGGATATCTGACCACGAGCCTTCGGTCCCCCAGCATGTCGTACTCACAGCGCGAGTCGCCGGTAAGCTCCCTCGCCCGGCGCGATGATTCATAGACCCTGGCTGACATCGCACAGATTCTCGGCACACTGTGCGAGCGCCTTGTGCAGGACCAATATGGCGAACTGGCAGCTGTAGGCCACTCTTCGGCCCAATTCCTGCAATTCCACTGACGGTCCCAGCGCGTCTTCTCCATCTTCGCCCGCTACGGCCGCCAGACCCTCGCTGCACTCACCCGCGCGTCGTACCTCAATGGCCGCCAGATCAAGCACGGCCTCGTCGTCCTCATCCAGCAGCATCTAATCTTCCACTCCTCGGCCGACCCTCGCGCAACTTCGTACGAAGTCGACTGGGCGCAAGCCTATGCTCTCGTGCGCTATGGCAAGATTTCGGTGTTGGTCGAAAACCGGATGGGGAAGGAGGCTGCCAACGTCGTTTCCAATCTTCTCAGCTTGGGGCACACGCGCGTCGCCGATCTGAAGGAGGCCTACTTTCCGTCCCACAAAGCCTCTGCCGCGAACGGAGAGGCCAATGGGCTGGCGAATGGAGCTGTGGCAGGGCCGAAAGCCAACGGTGTGAAGCTCAATGGGACAACGCCGAAGACCAACGGCGCGGTTGAAATTCCTTCCGAGCTCGACGATGCGAAACTAGCCGTCGCGACCCTCACCAACGGCGACGCCCCGACCGAGAACGGGACTGCAAATGGAACCCCCGAAATGAACGGCAACAAGAAACGACCCATCTCGGAAGCCACCAAGAGCAACGGCATTGAAAGCAAAGAAGCCAAGACATCTCAAGAAGCCCAAATGGTAGACGGTGCGAACGAGATCAAGTCCGTGGATGATCTTGAGAGAGTCCTCGAGCGTCTGATAGACCGCGGCTGGGTTGTCCAGGTCGATGAGACGCACTATCTTTCTCCCGGGGATGCTCACATCCTTGCCCGGGAACAGGTCATGGACGAAAGCTATCAGGGCTCGCTGCCCTCTGGCACAAAAGCGAAGGAAATGATGAACCAGCAAATCCTGGAACGCAAGCGCGAGATTCGTGACGATGCACTGAAGAAACCCCACTTCGTAGCCTCGAAACGTGCGGCTCCAGACAATAGCCCACCGCAAGCGAATAAGAGGACGAAACTAAACAACGGCGAGACCGCAATCGCGATTCCCGGAATGGTCCCTGCTCAACCCACATCCCAATCTCAGGACCGCATAGTTCTTCGCGTCAATCTGGAAAAGGTGGCGGTTGCGATGCGGACTGATGCCCTGGTCCGACTGGTGGAGCAGCGCCTGGGACATGTCACGGCTGAGTGCTACAAAATCATGCTATATCATCTCGAGCGACACATCCCTCGGTGTTGGGATGAACTGGAAGGCGAAATAGTTCCCTTCAATGCAGATTTGACCGACCCTCGCTTTCGCACAACGTCTCAAAACGTCGCGAAGAAACTGGACCGCAAAATCGATGTCTTTGAGGGGTTAGATCCAGCTACAGTGGTGAAGGAGGTGGGACGTAACTCAAAAGTCGACAGCAAGAACAGAGTCCATCCCCCGCTCCACCCACACAAGATCTCATTGGACATCAAAGCCAAGATTGTGGATAAGCACATCAACATGTTGGCAGAGGATCCGCTCCGTTTCGTCACGTGGGTCTCTCGAAACGGCGTCAACGAATGGACTGTCCAGTTCGACGAAATTTCAAAAGCCTTCGTCCAGGCTGAAATCGAAAAGACAATCGAAGCGCGCAAGGGACCTCTGGGAGTGAAACTCGTCCGAGCACTGAAAAAGAAGGGCAAGCTCGATGAACGCCAAACTTCCATCGCCATGATGATGTCCGCCACCGAGATCCGCGGCGTGGTCAACGACCTCGCCGTCCAGGGTTATGTCCAAACTCAGGAAATCCCCAAAGTGGATCGACGTGAGGCGAAGCTTACAATGATTTACACGTGGTATGATATTCAGCGCGCGCGCGAGAAGCTGCTGCATGATACCTACAAGGGCATGGTGCGCATCTTGCAGCGACTGGAGTTTGAGAGCAAACAGCGGGAGACGTTGCTGAGGAAAGCAGAGCGGTCGGATGTCGTGGGGAATGAGACTAAGTGGCTAAGCAAATTCGAATTGGAGAAGTTGAAGGAGTGGAGGGATATCGAAGAGAAGCTTTTACTGCAGTTGGAGCGCGAGGATGAGGTTGTGGCGGTGGTGAGGGATTTCGTTAGGCCGATGCTCTCGATATGAGGGAGTGGGTCCGGGGGAAGGGTCGAGGTGGACGGGGTTCGATGCGAGGATATGGCGGATGTGTGGAAAAGATGGTTGATGAGCCGCTCGCTGGTTAATGTGCCAATGTGCCAGTGAGCTTGGATAGGGATGGGTGCGATGGATCAAAAAAGATACCCCATGCATGGGCGGCGTTTTGCTTTGGCTGCGAGAGAGGGGGTTTTACTTCCGCTTGTACTCTATGGGTGGTTCTCACGTTTATCGTATTATAGTTCATCAGTAACGTGTTTTATAAGCGAGTCGCCATTACAAGCGAGTCGCCAGCCCCACCAACTTCGTGCACCTCTATAGCTGCACATCTCAACCACGTTTTGAGATAATATAGAGAAATTAATAAAATAGATTAAGCAGTATCTAAGGTATCTTTTTTGCACGTACGTGAGTTGTGCCCAGTCTCTCTGCACCTCTTGCAGCGCGCTAGAGCCTGGCGGCTAAGGCCTGATTGCTCTCCACCTTGACGCCGTTCACGCTCTTTCTGCTGGTTAGCCTCCTTTTGGGCAAGTATATCCTCTCCCTCTCCCTTTGTTAAGCTCCCATGCTTCTGTATCCGCTTCTTTTTGCGCTGCCTGCGCTTTGTTGCTGCCTCGTTAGCTCTTTCAAGGCTGGTGATCCGGTCGCGCATCAGCTCAGCTGAGAGCATCATAACTTCAGCTCCCTTCTTAAGTTGGTTAATCGCCTGAATAATTGATGCAGGCGAGGAGCTCTTATGCCGTTGAACGCGCTCACAGATTAGAGTTGATTGAGCCTCAAGCTCACGTACATTGCGCGGCGTTTTAGCTTCCCAGAGAGCCTCTGGCAGAGCAGCTGGTGTAGGCGTACGGAGCTGCACATCCAGCTTTGATAGAACAATATCTGGCTGGAGAGGAACAAGGCCTGCGCCTTGGAAGGCTGAGCAGATATTAGCTGCTGTAAACGACCGTATAAAGGCTGCCTTAAACGCTGGTAGAAATTCGAGCTTGGTGATGTGGTTGATGTGGTGGCGGATTAGATCTTCAATCTCACGGCTGTACGCGCGCTTCAGCACTGAGAAGCAGACTACATCAAGTGGCTGCAGCAGGTGCGATGAGTGAGGCGGCATACAGAGTGTGTAGATGTTGTTCTCCTTGCAGAGCTCTCGAAACTCAAGAGACTGGTGGCTCTCATGGCCATCAAGGATGAGCAGCTGACGCGCCCCAACCACCTTGCCCTCTGTATGCTTGATGAAGTGCTTCAGCCACTCTACTCCTAGCTTGTTGGTTGTCCATCCATTGTCGCTGACAGCGATAGCCCAGTCGCGTGGGATGTCCTCTTCGTACCAGGCAGATAGGTGGTACTGGCCGGCAAAGATGATGAATGGTGGAATAGCCCAGCCAGCAGCGTTGATTCCCTGGATAACCGTGACCCACTCGCGATTGCCTGGCTGGATAGCCTTTGGCCGGCCTCTCCTCTCTGACCCTGTTACAACAAGCTGAGTCATAATCTTGCCCATCATAAAGCCAGCCTCGTCGAAGTTGTAGACGTCCTCGTCACAGATACCGTACTTGGCCTTTGTCTGCTCTACAAGCTCAAACCAGCTCCTAATTAATATAGGATCCTCGCATAGGGCTCTCTGCCTATCGTAGGCTCGGTTGAAACGCGTCGTAAGAGAGTCTTTACGCTTAACAAAGTTGCGCAGCCATTGGACGCCAACCTGGCCTGCGCTGCGTGCAGCCAGTAGCTTATTAGCTATATCGCGAACAGCCTCGTACGTAGGCGCAAATCCACGTTGGTCTAGGTCAAGTATATAGCTAACAATCACCTCCTCTTCTAGCTCAGTGAGCTTCTTTGAGTTGGGCTGGCAATCGCGTCGTGGAGGCTTTCCGGCGCGTCGGTCGCGTAGCGTTGATCGAGGGACGTTATATATTGAGGCAGCACAGCTAGCACTTTTAATTTGATTCTTTTCAATTGATGAGATGGCAAGAATTATATCTGCTTCTTGATAGCTTGATTGAGTAATACGTGGTTGAGCCATGATGGTTAATAGTTGGATGGTGAAGAAAGTTGATGGGGCTGGCGACTCGCTTGTAATGGCGACTCGCTTATAAAACACGTTACGTATTCGTTCATGGACGGACTGCTTAGGTATTCAACCAAAATTCTCGTTTCATGTACTGTGCTAGGTGGTAGAATCGAGGCTGTCTATGCTTCGGTGGTTGAGTTGGGAGGTGTGAGGAGATGGATATGGGAGTATACAATTTGTTTGCTCGGGGGGGTGCAGGGCGTGGCTGGGGAGAGCATAATCAGTTCGAGTGATTTGGAGGACATGCCACTGTTTGTTCACAATGCCTAACTTCTACTTTCACTCTAGACGTTACTCACGTTCACGCTCTGCCTGCCTGCCCACTCAAAAATATAATATTCCCCTCGGTTTCCCCACTCTTCCATTCCCCGTTTCTAGACAGTACGTAGCACAACACACACCCACCACACCCCTCTACAATACCTAACCTTCACTCACACTACCCCACTACCCCACTACCCAACCCAACCCCAAAGCTATCTCTCCTTCAACCTAACAACAGAAACATGCATCTCGGCCTCTCCAACTCCATCATCAACGCGCTATCCTGGATCCTCACCATCGGATTTATTATCCTCCTGCTCTCCGTCATCGCCCTACTCCTTTGGTGTTTGTTCTGGGGTGTACGCTGGTTATATCGTTTCCTGGTTGGGAAATGGAAGGAGAGGAGAGAGAAACGCAAGAAGGGGGGTGGTAGGGAGGGAGATGACAGGTCGGAGTATCCGCCGGGGATGCAGGTTGAGAGGGTGCTTGAGAGGTTGAGGAGGAGGGAGGTTGAGAGGGTGCTTGAGAGGTTGAGGAGGAGGGAGGTTGAGAGGAGGGGGAGGGGGATGAGGGGGGGTTGAAGGGGTTGAGGGGAGGGGTGATGATGTTTTGAAGTAGCCTGGGGATAGAAGAGGAGGCGTTCTTGATTTTTGTGAGGGAGGAGCGGGTTGGAGAATGGTGGCGTTTGGAGAGTATGCTACGAGCTGTAGGGGTAATGGAGAAGTTGACGTAGATGAAACGTGCAAGACTTTCTAATGTATTCTTTTTCTGATGCAGAGTTAGTGTTGACGCTGCGTATACAACACTGGAAGTGAGACATTTCCCCCCTTTCTCCAAACCCCGAACAACACAACACTGTTTGCTCGCCCACCAAACCCAAGACATTATGAATACCCCCCGTAAGCCGTGAGGTCTCACAGTCAAAAAGCACATCACATGGCCTCCCCATCCTTTGTATATATCCCCCTCTGGTAACTTTGTACCACTCGCAGCGCGCCCTCCACCAAGTGCTTAAGCCCAATAAATTTCACATCACTCTAACTCCACAACTCCATATTTCTCTCCCACAACTATATTGAATTATGGGGGAGATGGGGGAGTTGGAGGAAACGGGTGTGCGGGAAGAGACAGGGAGTATAGGAGTTTGACATAAATACTCGGGAAAAAGGAAATGCGCAGAGTCTGGGCCTGAAGAATGAGAGTATTGGGCTGGAATATGGAGAAGATGCTTTGTCTGTGGTTGGTGTGGTGAGAAGAGGGTGGGTAGGTGGAAGATTATAGGGCTATCGGGGACTGGTAGAGGGGGAATGGGTGCATTGCGAATCAATACCCTTGGATCCACAGTCCAACTATTCAGCCATGGGAAGAGGACAAGCTAACCCTATAATTGTTAACCTAGTGTGGCTTTGATTCACAGTGTTTGATATCTCGGGGTGTCCCATATGTACGGCTCCGCGATCAAGTCTCAATCTTGCCCTAGCATGTGACGAAGGTTGCCAGTGTGTTTACTCATCGTCTATCTTACTTGTACCAGAGGTATGTGGATGTGGTAAGCTTCTCACGTCAAGATGCTGAAAGTATCTTATATTGTGTATTACTATTTATGGTGCTAATTTTGCTAAATGTGTCTTTCTGAGCGTGGTTGTTGGGAAAGCAAAACTCTGGAATCATCATCTGGATATATCGCGTTCTGACGAAGGGTTGCAAGGATAGTATATAAACATGTGTCCAGGATTTCACGGGCAGCCGGACTAGGAGGTGATATTGGTTGTGTGAGTCTCGAATGGCCGCTTCAAGGTAGCATTTGCCGCGGAATCGAAATGGTGGATTGTTGCAGAAGGAAAGCGAACATTTGGTGTGCCAGCAAAGCCCTTGGTTGGCGAATGCGGAGTCACTAATCGGAATTGCCACGACGTGTGACATTACCGTTCACCGTGAATCATGCAGTCATAAACGCGTGGAACTCATAAACACGACCTCTTCAATATTCTTCACGAAATCCCCAACACCAAAACAAACACGGCGGGGTAGCACCTGCTCAAGCATTTCGGCTCAACGAAGCCTCCTCGGACACCGTGGAGTATGGCCATCCTCCAGAGTCTGATATATTGTTGAAGTACTGCGGCTAACCGGCTACTTAGTCTCGTACGCAACATGGCCGAGTCGAATATACGAATCCCGTCTCACGATCCGCATGACTCCTCTCCCGATAGCGATTGCTTCTACTCTCCCATGGCGGTCTCAGCCTACGATCCCCTCTCGCATGTCGGCGATTCATTCAGCGACACCCGCTCTTCGAGTGTCAACTCCACGGGCACGCAAATCCATCACAACATCTCCAGACTGGGTACGTTTGGCATGGATGCGGGAAGTAACACGCACACATTAAACTTACCCCCAAGCACAGATTTCGCCACGTCGCCAACTCGCGAGAGAATCACCAAGGAAAGGAGCCGTGCCGTGTCGTCGGAGTCGCAACTGACCATCACACCGTCTCGGGTTCTGACCAATCCCATCTCTACTCCAGGCTCGACCGGCACGCAGATTCGCCATCGAACCCTCCGAGACTTCAGTGATGAGATTTCAGTTCTAGGTGGTATTATGGTCGGCACTATGGATGGAGGGGAATCTGACGAGAGACTGCAAAAAGGGTTCTTGAGCGGTGACTATGTCACCATTCTCAATCCCCCGCCCGAGCCTGAGGTTGAGCAGGCGAAAAAACGTCGAGCCTTCTGGAACGTTCTTTGTTGCACTTAAAGCGCGTTCCCAGCGATCACGAATGGAGTATAAACACTGGAAAACTTGGGAGGTATACAAAGCTTGATAATCTTATATACCGCAGTGAAGAGCATGGATTAGATTTACTCTCTTGAGGGATATCTCTTGTAATATGTACACAAGACTAAGTACCATGCCACGCTCAATAGCTTAGATAGTTCTATGAGGGTGCACCTTCCAACTCACTCTCCGGATCCGGAAGTAATCCTTGCTTCTCTAGAGACTCGAAAGCTGGAATAGTCAGTGAATTGATACAAGTGTTCCAAGTTCCCAGTACCAACATTCAATCATAAGTGAGCTACTCAAGCTTCCACATGACGGTTCAGAGTACAAGCTACATGCCCTGTTGCTCCTCCGACCCGGACTCCGATTTCGCTTCCAGATGTCCAGTGACTCGTGACTGTCATCGCCGGGATTCGGTCTAATGTGGACTGGCGAAGGTACCATCAAACGCCCAGCACCATAAAGGCCACCTGGAAATGCCTGCACAGCTTCCTCAATGACCAGCTGCACCCGCTCGGCAGGGACGGCTATCCGCGCAGTATCTGACACTGGCACCCATATGGGAAGGCACGTCTCCTGATAGAAGCCAATGCATTTAAGCTGGTCGTATGGCTGAGCTGCTGGGATTTCCGGCTCATCGGTTTGGGAGGCTAGGGGACTTGGACGGCGTGACTGAGGTGGCGGTGTGTTTGCTCTTTGGGGAATCGAAGATGAGGGGGTCTGTCGGTGGGTACCTTGAATCTTATGGTTTAAGATTTTGATGCTGTTGTTAGACACCAGAGCGATGTAACGATTGCACCATCGGACGCCCTTGCGCAAACCGTGGAGGCGGAGGCTCAACTGCATAGTGCTGGGAGGGTTTGTGGAGGACGTTGTGGTGTAGCTAATGCCTGAAAGGCAAGTTATTTGTTAACTTCGGCTTTTCTCACGCGCTGGATGACGTATCAAAACAGTGGCAATCACCAAGTTCCGCGTGAAAAGGGAAGTTTTAAGAACGCGTGACCTATCAAAACAAACAATAGAATATAGCTTTATATTTAACGGAACTGTTCACTGAAGTCTAAATACATTCACGGCAATTCAAAGTATAGATTTCGGCTTCGCGGTCAGTACAAAGGTGATCACAACCTGGGAGATTCAAGCCACCTTAGATGAATACTCGCTCTCATTACAGATTCTTGGACTTCAAAGACTCTCTTGGAACATTTGCGGCCTGAGGCTGCTGCAAGGTGTTGCCCAAGGAGGAGCACACAGGCTAAGACGAAAGTGAACCCAGGTATGACTCACCATTCACCGCAGCCCTGATCCCTCACTTTGCTATTCTATATCATGCTTGGGTCATCTGCTTAAGCATTTAGTATTGTTGTCAACATTCACTATGGTCAAAACACGCGAAACACGTTCGCGTGGGGATATCAAATTTCGTTCGCTTGAAAACCACAACACAACAACACAACACGCAGATCCTACAACCTCTCCATCTGCAACACCAAACATGGACTGTTCGAACTACTTCCTCGATACATCCCATATCGTTCCATTTTTGGGAATGGAACAGCCGCATCGCTTTGTATCCAGCCTGGATGCACGCACGAGTCCCGCTCAACATGGATTGGATCTACTGAGTATCGCCAAGCAATATTCCACTGAAGAACTGGCCGATGTGTGGAGGAGTTCGAGGCTCGACATTGTAGAGCAGCATACACATAACGTCCTACTCCGCAGTGTCCCTAAACGAATGCTCTGTCTATTCCTCGGCAATGAACGATACTACAGCCTTCTCCGTACCGTGGACGAACACGGACGTCTGTATCCCAAAGTTAAAGACCGATATGCAGCAACACAAAACAGTGTGTGGCCGAGGCAACTGCTGGTGATTCCACATGGCACGACACACCATATTGGATGGAAAATCCTTGTCGCCTGGATGGACCGTGCCTGCTCTGAGCAGACACTATTCAAAATTCACGCCATCAAAACACCAGAGGAACATTTCCCCGCCGCCTGCCTCGCTCGAACGTTTCGATTTCTCGACTTTCATGCCGACGCCCACCGAGTAGAGTCGGCCATCCTCCGGAGACTGAACCAGCATCCTATGCCGCTTGCCGATATGAAGAGCGTTTACAACTGCTTTCCGGACGAAGATCTGTTCATGTACCAGCTGGTAGAGCACCTGGCTCGGCGGATATACGGGTACCAGAGAGGCGATGACGCGGCGTTGGCGAATGTGTTCTGGGTTGAGAGGTTTGTGTGCGAGAATCCGAAACTCAAAGAATGGGTCCAGCATGCGCTTTTCTTGGTGGAGAAAGAGTGGGAGAGCAGACCATCCTCCAAGACATGCCAGAACTACCAATTACGCGGGGGTGGCGGAGTGGACAATGTGAGTATAAAATTATGTCTTGCACCCAGCATACGTCCGTCGATCACCAGACCTACCATGGCGTGGTTCTCTTGGTTTATCGGATCCGTCTGTGAACCACTTCTGGAGAAGGTTGGGAAAACATTTAACAGGAAACTTCTAGGTCGGATGAATATCTCGGCTTAGGCTTGTACCTGGACTGTACACACTGGGATCTAGGCGATGACAAGCCAGTTCAATGATTGGAGTTTGAGAGAGCTACTCGGCATTACTGCCCCACAGGAGTAGAGTTGGCGGTGTGACGAAGTGTATTGAGCTGGACCATCTTGTATTATAGTAACAGTTGCTGAATCAAACTGGCACGATCTTGATTGAACGAGAATTTCTCTTCTGGACGAACAGATCTGTGCAGATTGATTGATATTCCCAAACGAAGGATATCTACCAGAAATTCCCGCCAAAAGCGCCGTGACCATTTAGCAGTCTTTCCAAAACACCATCTAACCGGGTATCCATCCCTGAGATCAGTCCAAACGCTCAATGGAGATGGGAGCACAGGGTCATCTAAAAGTGTCCATCCGTGAAACGACCCTCTGAGGGATGCCGTGTCTACAGCCCAGTGACTTGTTTGGCAAGCCTGATGAATCTGGCTAGGTAGCCCAGATCCACTGGGTCCTGTGTCAACGACTCCTCTTCCTGTACAGCCGCCAATTTCTCCCTATCCCTCAACTTCTTCCTATCCATCTCCACCAACACGAATCCCTCAGGGTCGTCCCGCGGGAGATAACAGTCATCCCATTCGTTCTTGTCGGCGCTGAAGCGATCTACCCGTCGTCAGCTCCACACATTATGACATTGGAATGATCACTTGCATACCTTTCTGTGCCCAAGTCCACCTCAGATAATCCTCACTTAGCTGGGCCTCCTCCTTCTCATCTCCCGTGATCGCCTCAAGTTCAGAGATATCCCAATTATCCGGCTTATCCCAGACCGCCTGCTTCGCGCGACGCCGCTTTCCCTCCAAAGACCGATCTGTGTAGTTGGTCATCTCGGAGATTTCGTGCTGTTTGACCTTGTCTCGAAGAATGTCAGCATCCATTGTCGGCTTGCCGTTGACAAATTCCAGTACCCTGGTCTTGTTTGAGGGAATGGGGTTGTTGCGGGGAGATGTGTGGTCTTGCTCCTCTTCGCGTTGTTGTTGCAAGAACGCATCCATTTCTCGACGGGTCCGGGCGGGGAGATCAGAGACGTCTTGGTCCATGTCGTGGTAGCCGTCGGTCTGCTCCTGGGGAATCTCGGCCAACCACCGCGAGGACTGGGAAGTCGGGGCTTTGGGAAGCGGGTTTGACCAGGGCATTCTGTGTCTTGTGTTATTCTTCAATCGTTTAAAAAGAAAGGTGGGCTAACTTACTTCGGATTTTGGTGATAGCGAGTCAATTTAGGCCTTCGACAGCGTGAGAGCTAAGTTGTGATACAAGTAAAGAATATATAAAATGTGGGGAAACGCCGGCTTGTTTACGTGGTTGTCTGGTTACAGGTTATCGGTTTTTTTTTGGCATCGACTCGCTCCAACCAGAACTCAGCTAGCAAGTCGTGAATTAGGCCGTTTGTTAGGCAGACGCGTTGTCACTGACAGATCAGCGACGTAAGCGGGACATAGATGGATAAAAGCCCGCTCATTCCATATGCCTATCTTCACGTTTTCTTGTATGAAGCGCTACTGTGTACTTGGAATCTATACAGTCACCAGGATTCGGCTTTGCAGATAATTAAGTTAACTTTACGCATTCCATCTATCTATAGATATGGTGTCCGCCTTCAGTTTAAATGCAAATATTGAACCCCTAGCCTTACATCGAACTTCTTCATGTCTTCAGGCGTTGGGATCCGTGTACCTGGTCACCACTTCTCTATATCCAACCCATCTACCAAGTCGTCTAAACCCTTTAGGGCAGCATCGTCTCTGTCCTGCCTCCGCCTTGTCATCAAAGTGCCACCCCTCTTGCTAGTCTTGTCGATGGGATAAGCCCAGTCACGTCCAGCGCAAAACCTCCGGATCTTGTTATAGTACTTGAGTGTTGCATCATCATGCTCGATGCCCATGATGTCGCAGATGTCAGCCATCATGAGGCTGACCCTCAGTGTGCTGGCGGCATACAGAAAACATGCCGCCATGATCCTCTTTCGCATGGCTATCGTGCTGAGTGTCTTGAATGGAGCACGCTTGATCGCGTATGACCAAATGCGATAGGATGTCTCCTGGAGCTTCTTGAAGCCTTTCTCAAGCTTGACCTTCCGCGGTGTAAGCTTGATGAATGAGTTGCTCCACTCCTCCGCAAAGCCGTTCGTGAGCGTCGTGCGAGCTTCCTCCCGATGTCGTTGAACGGCCGTAGGGTCAGCTTTAAATGCCTCGCACACCTTGGAAGTCTCGAATTCTCGGCCGACATGAAGTAGTGCAAACTCGACAGCCAGTGCAGCACATATTTCGAGAGATGCATGGTTGACCCCATGGTTGCGATTGATCAAGCGGTGGAAGTACTCCAAAGCATCCCATTTGATGCCCGCATCTCCCAACTCTGCCACTTCAGAGTCGCGGATGAGTTGCTCTAGCCGGGCTTGGTGTTGGAACTCGGCGGCACGGATCGTGGCTACTGCTTCGTTGGTTACCGGCACAACGATAGTGCCGTCGTAAGCGATGTGGACGGGCTCGGAGGCTCGATAGGCCTCTTTATATCTGTCCCAGTCGAGCTTCTCCATCTCGTAGTTGATGAAGGTCGGGAGGAGCAGGTCATGCCAATAGTCGTGGTAGAGACCTTCCATCGTATTCTGCTCCCGGCGGAGGCAGAGGAGGCAGTAAAACTTCAGGTTGCTGGACATGACTTGCTGGCAGTTTTTGCCGCAGAACGATGGTTTCTCGGTGATGACAATGTGCCCACACCTCAGCTTATGGAGCATTGAATTCCCATTGCGACAGGGGCGGTTCTCGGGATGTCCAAGTTGGACGGACTCGTCGTTGACTTGATAGAAAGCCGTGCCACAGGTGAAGAGTTCTGTGGAAAGGTAGCCGAGTCCATATTTCTCGCAGTCCACCACCATCTTGGAGATGCGGTTGACTATCTGGATCCGCTCCCTGACTCCAGCCGTGGATTGGAATGGTGCCTGGTTCTTGGCGACACGGTCAGGGTGGACGCGATCGGATCGATGTGGAACCAGACCCTGCTTGTAGATGGAGAACAGGTAGGTCCACATCGTGGCGTCGATTTGGCTGTCGTGGGAAGGCATGGTGCGCTGAAGTTTGATTGTAGTTTGAAGGGCCTGATCAGCAGTGTTCTTGACCAAATTGCAGTCTTCTGGTTGGTGTTGTGGGACTTTGTAGGACCCGGATAGCTACGAGGAGATGGGGTTTATCTACTTCGCCCTGACGCCCTACCCCGATTCAATTCACTGCTTGGCGCACCCGTGCGTGTCTCCCCGCCTGGTTATTCACTTGAACTTCCCAATCAAGTGAGACTGGCCATAGTCTGTGCGTGAAATCCCCGAGGCTGTAGGCTTAACCTACTTCCTCGAGTCCCGGCCCATACCTATGCTCCCCGATATATTTCGCCTCTCACAATCTTTTTATTTCTTTTTTTTGAAGAGAATGCCCCCGAGTGGTCGTGTAATACTGTCTAATACCCTGAGACGCAAATGTATGATATATACAACGAAGAAAAAGTCGAGGGCTATTACTTGTGGCGGTCCGATAAGGTTCCTATATACTTTATAACTCGTACGGTTATACGAAAATGGGGAGTGTATAGTCAAATATGAGCAATCCACCGAGCAATCCACTGAGCAATCCGAAGACACTGAACATCTTCCCCCTCTCCCATTTCCAAGTTGAGCAATCCCCAGTTCCCCCAATGAACTCCAAACCAAACAAGCCAGTACCTCCCCCGTATTCGACAGTGAAACTAGCATATTCACCTCAACGCCAGAACCCCCAGCTAACTGCAGCTAAATTCGCCTACACAACAACACCCCTCTACACAGCGCCCCACCGTCATCTCCACGCTCTTCGCACACCATCCTACCTGCCTACCCCTTCCCCTTAAATCAACAATCACCTTTCCCAAACCCTCGGTCTCGTTCCTCAATCTAGAACCCTGTCGTCTCCGCTACAAGTCCAATATCCATCCGACGTTGCTCTTTACATATAATCTGCACTAACATTAATATTTAACATTGGATATATCCGTATTCCACTAAACCAATGCCTACCATCTCCCAACACCCTCTGTATCGTTTCTGATACACAATCCGACCGCCTCGGCAACCATCCAGCATACAAAGAACCCCCGCTTCGACAACCTGCTCCTGTCATACCCGTCGTAGAATAATCACGTAACAGCAACTCAAACCCCGATACCCAAACTCTCTTTCTCCTCATCCGTGGCTGACTCCACAAAGGCTGATTATTTCCACCATTGCAATTCCAACCACAATCTATAAACCCAAGCACCAACACAACGCTTACGAACCACCCGAACAGTGCTCGAAACGTAGAGAGCGGAGAAACGCGTTAATCCATATATGTTGGCGCATATAGCCAATGTTTGCGGATTAACTAGCGCCAACCCTAAACGCAGCACAACTCGTCCCACAGAATCTTCTGTACGAGGAAACACATGGATAAACCCGTCTATACTCTGTCCTCACTATTCAAGACTCCACACACAGTCGAACACTCTACTCTACACAATTGAATCTTACACCCCGTCTTTCGACGCAGCCAAAACGCCCACCCACCACCCAACCAATGATGACCCAGCCCAAAGCAAGAGAAATGAAAAAAATAGGATATCATTGACTCCCACCCTCCCCTTCCCCTCCCGGCACCTTCTACATCAACCCCCTCCCCAACCCCCTAACCCCTCCAAGCGCCCTCTCACAATCCCCACAATACCCCCCCAACCAACTCTCCACCTCTCCCTCGCCGCCCACATTCCCCCCCTTCCCCTTCCAATCCGCGCTCCACTCCACCTTCCCCTTCCCCTTGCCCTTCTCGCCCTTCAACATACTCCCCATGTACTGACAATTGCGACTTTCTTCTTCGAGCCAGGCCTCGTATTCAGCCTCTAGCACTTCTTTTTCGATGCGGTTGACGACGCGCAGGGCGACGAGGAGGTCGTGGCGGTGCGTGCCGAGGGATTGGCGGGTGCGGTGCAGGCGTGAGGTTGTTTTTATGGAGCTGCTGGGGCCGGAGAGGGGGAAGGAAGAGGTGGGGAGGGGGGAGGAGGTTAGGAGGTGGGTGAAGATTTGGTGACTGTTTTATCTATTAGGGTTGCTTTCTCCCGAGGTATGGATAGGGGGTGTGTAGGACTTACCACTTGTTTTCCTCTTCCATTGGCGGGATGAAGGAGAGAGTGACATCTGTGTCATTTGTATTCAGGAAGGCGTCTTCGAGGTCGCGGAGATAGATTGAGCGCGTCATGGTAGTGCTGGGACCTACGCCGAGGCGAGCCATGAATTTTGCGGCGTTGCGTTCGTTGTACCATGACCAAGAGTCGCGGCTTGTGTAGAACACATTTCCTCCGATGTTCAATAGCAATAGTAATATCAGCAATTTGTGTGCCGACACGATGCTCGCGACCCCGGTAATAGCAGCCAACACCCAGCTCATTGCTGTCGAGATTGTACTGATGATGATGTTGCCAATCAGTTGCGCGATCACAGAGGTGAGGCTTTGCGGCTGAAGTTTGAATCTTCGAGGGCGGTTCGGTGGTGGGATATCGGCGGCTGCGAATTGGGAGGCTTGGTTGACCAGGCCAATTTGACCGAAAATATTCGTGACTTTCGTAGTGGTTCTGTTGTTACCCAGACGGGCGACCTGGTCGTTAATAACATCTACCAAATCCTTCGCCTCCAGGTCTAGATCTTGTAGTCCCTGTCTTTCAATGAGCCCCTTCGCGATGCGGGGGTTCCTGTTCCAATCGACTTTGATGTGGATGGAAAGCTTGCATCGCGCCTTGGACACATGCGTGACAACAATTTTGCTAAGTAGTATGAAGCGATCGTTAGAGGGCAGATGCCACGGTGTCTTTCGATCTGCTACGACATAGCATAAATGATCGTTCAACACTTCAATGATCTGATAGTCGTTGATAACGAGTGCTTCTCGTTTCCCAAGCAAAGGAACCTCGTATTCAAAGTCTCTTCGCTGGATCCCTTGATCATTGGTTGTCCACGGGCCCTGTACAACGCGCTGTGCCCATCGTTCCCGATATAACATCTGAAAAACGGCGCTCTTATCACCAAATAAGACATGAAATAGGCCCTTTGCGCTAATATCGTACTCCTTGTCTACTGCCACCTGGGTCATGCCATGGGGTGCGAAAAGGACAGGGTGTGAAGGGAGTTTGAATTTGGTGACATTCTTGTTGAAGTTGTTAGGCCCAAATAGATTGCCGTCTATTCGGAGGCTGGTTTTGATGTCTTTGCCGCCGTATCCACCATATTCTAAAGATGCGTCCTGGCCGAGGTCTTCCCAGCTCTCGGCACTGGGGGAGTGGTCCGCCTCGGGCGCTTCGTACTTGATGAGGCGCTTGATCACTTCGCCTATGCTATGCTCCTCGTGGTTTGCATTGTGGACCAGGAAGTTTAGGCGACGCTGGAGAAGTTTGAGAGGCTCTAAGAATGTTTTCACTGTAATCCGAGTTGCACCATCTTCCCGTGAACCAGGCTTAAAGTGGAGGTAAAGGAAGTCACAGTCCTTTCCAGGAGCTGCTGTGACCTCGTCGATAGTGGTCATGCTGAGACCTGTGATCAAGACTAGACCAAGGTGGTTACTGTAAAAATAAATGTCTTTGACTGTGACATAGACACGACCGGGGAACTCTTGCTGGTCGGTAGGGTTCCATACAGCGCGGAATACGAGCACAACCTTCTCGCTTCGGTGCACATTTGGGAACAATACTCGAAACTGGGCATCTTGGACCCTGAGTGCTGCGGGGTAGTAATTGGGGAAATCATCAGTGATTACTGTCGGCCGTTGGAGTGTTACCGGCGCCCCACCCAGGCTTATGGTCTTACGATGTGCTGCGCCTGCTGGCGTGGCAGTTCCTGGCAATGGGTTTTCGGAAGCGCCTTCGCCTTGCTTGTCAAGAGGCTCTAAACCACCCGGGGTGTGATTATCAGGGCTTGGTGACTGCTCAGAGTTGCCGAGATCTTCTCCTCGTTCCAGGCGGTTGATGTATCCCCAATTAACAGATCCCCACAGGTTTGCCATTAGGCCGCCGGGCATATTGAGCGACCGACCGAGACCAAGACCTCGCTCCCCAGACACAGCAACAGCGGCTTTGCTAAGATTTGTTGGTGCCGGTGGATTTGCGAGTGTAGATGGCGCCAGGCTGCTTGTGGGTAGAGTCTGGCCGATAACAAGACGAGTGTCAGGAAGTCCAGGGGCCGGAGAAGATATATTCCCTACGGGCATGATGTTATGGCTGGCGGATGCAAGACTGGCGGATATGAGACTCGCAATGCCACCGGAAGTAGACGAAGGGTTGTTGCTGGAGAGCTGGGGCCCCAAGGTTGACTTCCGAGTGAGATCGAGTTTCTCCATGATTCTTGTGGCATGGTCCCGGCGACTCTCGCCCTCAATTGCGGTACTACGTCGCGTGATATCGAAGCTGCCCCGTGTCGCTAAGCCGTCTCCGGGCACATTGAGCTCTCCTCGCTCGTTTGCGCCCACATCGTCACTGGGGTGTCCACCGTGGCCCTCGGATGTCTTGGCAGCAAACTCGGGAGCAATGGGCGGGCTGATGGAGAAGGCGGCATCTACGCCGTCCGATGTGGTGTCCCTGGACGTGTCTTCCAGAGCCTTGCGCTTGGCAACCTCGAATGAAGAGATCCATTCGGTGAGGTCATTCTGGGTGTCGGCCTGGAGGAGGATGGTGGTGTCTTTCGTCTTGACCTCGAAACAGAAGCGGCGTTCCTCTTGGAATGCGGGCCGAATGCCGCACAGCAAAACTCCAATCTTTTCCGACTCTTCCACAGCACCTGATCGCGTGCCCTGCGTCAACCATCCGAAGATGCCATTTTTGACAAAGAACCACCGCCGCACCCAGTACGTCCTCGCCGGCTTCCCGGTGATGGTGCGCTGGAATAGCCAGCCCTGCTTGTCTGCTTTCTCATTCGCCGGGTCTGGCTTGGCGGGCGAGGGCATGTTGGCCGTCGATGTCTGGTTGCCCAGGTACGGCACCGTTGATGCTGCGTAGTCATCCAGGTCACGGGACGGCCGCAGGCTCACTTCGGCGCTGTTTTCGACCTGCTGGCGGGCCATGTGCAGCTCCCGCTTGAAGACGCGCTCGCCGTTCTCCATCTCCTTGCTCCACCCCCGCACGCGGTCAATGTCGGCGCCCCATCTGGCGAAGCTCGTGTTTGGGCCGTCTCTTGCGGTGCGCATGTCGCGCCATTGCTCTACAATGACCTTGACCAGCACCTTGTCCAACGTCCCTCTGACCTGCGGCGCCGTGACACAGAAGTCCATGCTTGCCTTGAGATAGGCGCGCCGTGCCTCGTGCAGCTGGAAGGCGTCCTCCCGCAGCGACGACGGCTCCTTTGTCTTGGCCTGTCCAGCATAGCGCGCAATGGCGGCATCGTACGTCCGCTGCGTCTGGTCCAGCGTCTTGCGCGCGTCCTTCAAGATGCGCAGGTCGTTGTTCAGGAAGAACCGGATGGGGTCACAGACGGTCGTCTCCGCCCGCTTCATGCCCCGCAGCGTGCCATTCCAGAACTCGCGTGCGCCCTCGCCGAAGCGCTTCAGGGCCAAGACGGTGTAGTCGTGGTCGAGGACGGCCTCGGACACCTGCAATGGCGGATGCGCGGCCTGCACATAGCTGTCGACGAGCGATTGGAGCGTGTTCAGCTCGGTTGCAAGCTTCGACACGGCGCGGACGTACGTGTCCAGCCATTTTTCGATGAGGTCAATCTGGTCGCTGAAGTGCACGGCAGTCGCACGGAAGGTGGGGGAGTCGAGGGCGGCTTCTTTGATCACGACGGGGCTGTACGGTGCGTCAGTCTATGGTAGACAGCTATGGGGAGTTTGTGAATACATCAGGCTCAGTGGCCGCACCACCGCTGGCGGCAGCGCCGGCCGCTTTGGCTCTTCGGCCATTATTGTGGCGTTATATCTGGCAGAACGTGTCTCGGTATTTCAGTATAGTTACATGAATGGAGTGTGTATACATCGAAGAAGGGGAATGTTGACGTGTGTCTGTGCAAGGCCAGGTAGTGGAGACGTGGATGGATGGATTTCTTTGAAGCTTCCTTCCGCTTCATGACAGCGCGTGCATCTGGCAGGCAGTGCGCTTGCTGGGGGGGCGGCGGCAGAAAAGACTCACCGCCCACGGAGAAAACGGAAATCTTGGCTTCGGCTAAGAATTTATTTCGACGACCTGCCCGTCGTTCCTCCTCACCCCCCACGACAATATGGCGAGCAGGACCCCCGCAAAGCCTGCCAACGGCATCAAGCGCGAGCGATTCCTCCCGACACCCGTCAAAGACGATGCAAGCGCTCGGCCTGCGAAAAAAGCAAAATTGCTCGACGATAGCGACGACGAGTCGGACCACGACGACGGCGGGGTGGAGCTAAAGGTGAACGACGAGTACGCGAAGCGCTACGAGTTCAACAACAAGCGGGCAGAGAAGCACAGGTGTATGTGTCTATTGTTCTCCACATTTTTTAGACTAACAATTACAGTGGAAGAAAAGTACGGCAAGGGCCCGCCCAAGAAGTACGACGACGAGGATGAGGAGGATTCCGACGAAGAGGACGAGGACGACGCTGGCGAGCTTGCGACTGAAGAACTCGATGCGGAGTGGCGTGCGGCATTGCAGGCCATTGTCACCAAGGACCCTCGCGTGTACGACAAGAATGTCAACTTCTACCGCCCTATCGATGAGGAGAGTCACGAAACCACGGGGAAAAAACCGAAAGAGATGACTATGACTTTGCGCGACTACCATACCAAGAATCTGCTGGAGGGAAATGTCGGCGGCGAGGATGAGGAATCGGCACCAGTCAAAACATACGCACAAGAGCAAGAGGACGCACGCCAGCTGCTCGTGAAAGAGCTTCAGGCCGCCGTGGCATCGAGCGACGACGAGGACGACTTTATGGTCGCCAAGCCAAACCCTCAGACGACCACTAAAGGGAAAGCCAAGATCACGCAAAAGGACGTGGACAATGCAGACAAGGACCCGGAGACCTTCCTGTCCAATTTCATGGCATCTCGCGCCTGGGTTCCCACTGGCGATGTTCGTTGGCAACCACTCGAGTCGGATGACGACGAGGAGGACACACGTGCCGAGGATTTTGAAAGTGCCTATAACATGTACTTTGAAGACTCTGTGGGCACCAACGAAAAGATTGTCACCTATGCTCGTGACGCTGTCGCCAGCACAACCGTCCGGAGGAACGAGACGAGCACTCGCCACAACGCCCGCGAGGCTGCGCGAGCCAAGCGCGAGGCGGAACAAAAGCAAAGAGAGGAAGATTTGGCACGACTGAAGAAGCTCAAGGTTGACGAAATGGAAGAAAAGGTCAAGATGATCCGGAAGACGGCAGGCTTGAGTGGGAAAGACTTCAAGATGGACGACTGGGTGGATGTGCTCGAAGCTGACTGGTCAGACGACAAGTGGGAGGCCGAGATGCAGAAGCGATTCGGAGACGCGTACTACGATGGAGAACTCGAGGCGTCTGACAGCGACGACGACGAAAACAAAAAGGGCAAGAAGAAGCTGAAAAAGCCCAAGTTCGACGACGACATCGACATTGGTGATCTCATCCCTGACTTTGACGACAAGGAGCTCGAAAACCCTACAGCAACCCTTACCGACGACGGGGATGACGATGATGACGCGGAATCAGGCGCGGACGATGACGTCGAGATGGACGATGCCGATTCCATCCAACCTAATAAAAAGTCCTCCAAGCACCGCAAACAAGAACGCGCCGATGCCAAAGCATCCGCACGCCGAGATCGCCGCCTCATCGAAAACCTCGTCAGCTCCAACCTGGAATACGAAGCCTCGCTCGTCAAATCCAAGGGCCCCACTAAGTTCCGGTACCGCGAGACATCCCCAACAACTTTTGGTCTTACACCTCGCGATATCCTACTCGCGGACGATAAACAGCTCAACGAATTCGCGGGGCTGAAGAAAATGGCGACGTTTCGCGATCCGGCGAAGAAGAAAAAGGATAAGAAATTCTTGAGTAAGAAGGCGAGAGTGAAGCAGTGGAGGGTCGACACTTTTGGGGATGAGGAGGGACCGAAGGGCGGGTTTGAGTTGTTGTTGGGGAATGGGGAGGGGGCGGAGGAGACGGCGGGTGAGGGCAAGCATTGGAGAGATCAGAAGTCAGATGTCAATCAGATGGAAGTTAATGGGGGTCTGGATATTAGGGAAGGTGGAGACGGGAAGGGCAAGAAGAAGAGGAAGAGGAAGGGCAAGGGCAAGGGCGGTGCTGTTGAAGCTTGAGTGTTTTGTGAAGGTTTTCGAGATGCACTTATAAATCTATTGCTCCTTTTTCGTGACTTTTTAGACGGTTAGAATTTCTCTAAGCTGTGATGGGCGTGATGAGACTCGTGAAATACCAATGGGAATCTTTTTAGGGAAAAATTGAAACGTAGTGGACATAGTACAAAGTCCAGCTGAGTTCACTTTCAGCTGAGTGTTTTCATATAGCGTACCGTGACTTATAGATAGCATCAGCCCTTGCCTGGTTAGGCTCGGCGCGGTTGTACACAATCCGAATGGTAGATAGATTCATAGCTCATAAAATGAAAACTGAATTGGAGTTCTATGGCTATGCTGAGTACGATGGTTGAGCAGTGTTGCGGGTGCATAGTCTTGTGTTGAGTGGAAAATGTTAAAAGCATCTCTACGCCGACTCCGGATCCATGGCTGGTCCTTGCTTTAGCAACTCCCATGGAACATGAAGTCATGTCGGAGTGTGTTACCAAGTACGGAATCGCGTAGAAGAGAATTGTTGATTTCCTGAATCGTTGGGCGTCCCTCCGTCTGTTGTATCAAAAATGTAAACACCCACCCATACCATCACCGCTTCAACCCCCCGATGTCCCGTCTGTCCCGTCACATGCCCTGTCTCCAATAGAATCCACGTAGGAAGGGAGCTGAGGAGGCGTTGAGTAGTATCCGAAAGGATTTCTCTGGAAAATGCAAGCCTGCTATGCCGTGTTGGGGATAGGTATACCAGATTTCGACCGTCTCAACGGATCGGGGCGAGGGTGCAAGTCAACGGATTTTGCTTATGTATATGTGGTGCTGGGAGGGTATATAAAGGGTAATCAGTTCACTCAGTTTACAGAGTCTACTCAAGTCACTCAGTCTACTCAGTCTACTTGCTCTCCACACACTTCACACACTCTACACACTCTACACACTCTACACACTCTACACACTCTACACACCCCACTTAATACACTCCACAAGCTCTACCTATCCACCCAATCCACTCCATCCACAATGGTTGTAAGTCACTCTCCTTCCTTTCCATGTATGCCATTGCTTGGTAGCATGAATGCTCTCAACGCAAATCCTAACATCAATGACCAGCTTTTCACGCCGGAACAGCTTGAGTATCTTCAGCAGCTTCAGCAGCCGCCGCCGGAGGAGGAGGAGCAGCAGCAGCAGCAGCCACAGCAGATGTACCCCCAGACCCCCAATCCACAGCAGATGGGCATGGGATACCCAGTGCCTTTCCCCCCACAGCAAATGGGATCCCAAAATCCTCCTCAACAGCCAATGGGGTACCAATTCCAAGCTGATCAGCAAATGGGACAGCAGGTCCCATTTCAACAGCAGATGGAACAACAGATCCCTTTTCAACAGCAAATGGGACAGCAAGTCCCATTACCACAGCACATGAGACCACAATTCCCTGGCCAACAGCCCATTGGATACATGGTCATTCATCAGGGGCCTATGGGGCCACAGCAGCAGTTTGTTTTTAATCAGCCCATTGGGCACCAGGCTACTGTTGAAGCTGCTATGAGACAACAGGTTCCCCTTCAACATCCCATGGGAGGGGGATTTCCTCCCCAACAACCCATGGGACGGCAATTTCCTCCCCAGCAACCGATGGGGCAACGACCTCCTCCCGGGCAGCAGACAGAGCACTCACCTTGGCTCCGACAGGCTATGGTACAACAGGCCGCCATCCAATTCGATCCTCAGCAGCAATTGGGAGGCCGGGTACCATTGCCGCAGATCGAATTGCCTCAGGCTCCTGCGGCCGTCGAGACCCCGGCCGTCGACGAGAATCCAGTCGCCGACGCCCCGGTCGTCGACATGGCTGCAGTCCTTGAGGCTGCTCAAGCCGCTGCCGAGGAGGTTCTCCGGTCCATCCGGCCCCGGGTTCCCGAGGGGAATGGACCACCACGACCACAAGGGCACGTTGCCCCAAGGGCTGAAATCTGGGAAGCTCCTGAGACGGATCCTCGGGACACTCCCAGTGCTCCTCAAACCGCCCTTCCCCCTCCACCCCCTCCACCACCTCCCCAAGATCCCCCCTCCTCCTCCTCTCCCCAAGAATCCTCTTCCTCTACATCCACCTTAGGGGAGGAAGACCTCTCTTCTTCAGGGGAGGAACATCTCTTCACAGAGGAAAACCTCTTCACAGAGGACAACCTCTTCCTAGAGGAAAACCTCTTTCCAGAGGAAAACCTCTTTCCAGAGGAAAACCTGCTCCCAGAGCAAAACCTTTCCTCTCCTCCCACCCTAGGCGAGGAAGCCGCCGCTCCTCGCTCCCCCTCTCTTCCTCCCAGACCCTCACCAGATCCCTACAACTTCGTCAACCCTCTGGACGTGGTGCGGGACGGCTTCGAACTGCATATGCCCGTGCCGTACCAACCACCGCGCACACAGCTGACCATCGAGGAGCAGCATGAGAACCACCGGCGGCAGAGTATGGCGAGGTTTGGGGTCAATCTTTGGGGCGTGGAGAGGTGGTCGGAGGAGTGGGTGGGAAGGGGGGAGAAGAGGAGGAAGAGGGATACGGAGGTGTCGAAGCCGTTGTTTGAGTGATGGAGCTTGTGATGGGCGTTTGGACAGCGGTTTTGGGATGTTGGTGTTTGGGTCTGGATTGGGGGATTAGGAATGGTGTTGAACACTTTTATGGTGGGATAGGTGTTTTTGGGTGCTTTGTTCTCTTTGGGTATTAGACTCACGATGCGTGTTTGGACTGTTTTGTTTTCATTTCATTGTCTGTACCTCATTTGTCGGTCTTTGGCATGTGATCCATCCATTATAGGTCGGAATTTCGTTTATCAAATGTCCTTGTTTACAATAATTATTACAACTCTAAATGGAGAAAATGATACCTGTCTAAAGTCTTGCCCAGAGACTTACCAAAACACTTACCAAGATACCTACCTCCTCCACTCTCATCTTACATCTCCCCAGGTCCCTCTCCTCCCCCAATAAAAGGATCGAACTCCAACCACGCCCTCTCCATGTTAACCCTATATGCCGGATCAATCTTCTTCTTATGCACATGCGTCTTGAGTCCTCTCGTCCTCAAATCCCTCATCGCATTTCGTTGAAGACGAGCCGGAAGACGGGCAGGATCGATACGCACTCCCATACACTTGATACAAATAGTAGCATACTCATTCGCCACTTGTAGAGCAGCAGGTTCAGGTTCGTTGCCACAAGGACACAACATACCGATGCCCCGTTGCTCGCGGCGCCACCTATTAAGATCTGAGATGGTTTTTCGGTCGCGGCCTTGGTGTCTTCGTCTGTCGCCCTTGATGCTGTTAGCAGTGCTGTTCCTGAGTATATCCGTAATGGCTTCTTTGGCATCAGTAGCAAGGGTCCAGACTGCGTCGCGGCACCCGTGGCAATTTCCGCTGCCGTTTGGCCCGTATGGCGTGACATGCATGGCAACGCAAATGCAAAGATCTTGAAGAGGAGCTGCCATCGGGGCTCCGACTGGAGGGGTTGGCCAGTTGGCAACATGGGCAGCCGTGGGCTGGGGCGGATTTTGCGTAGGACCCGTGCCATTCACGCGGGTCCAGTATAGTCTAACTTCCCTGTGAATACAATTTCGGCACATTTGGGTGCGGAAGTGATTGGCATTGGTTCCGACAGCTACGGCCCCGGCCCAGATGGCGTAAGGGCTGTTTGCCTCAGTTTGTTTCACGATTTCTTCGTGTAGTTGACAGGTATTGCAGGTCAGGGGGAAGTTTGCTGTATGTTGGTTTCCTTGTATTGATAGGGGGTTTATAACGCCGATCGGTGGTTGGCAGAGGACAAAGGCTGCCGTTTGATTACATGGACCTCCCCCAGCACAGTGAGGGGAATCATCACATTGCAGAACTGGAGGAGCTGGAAGTGGAACTGGGACTGGCGCTGGCGCTTGTGCTGGCGCTTCTGCTGGTGGACTGGAAGGCTCGGTTTCCGGTTCGGCGCCATTGGCAGATGGAGGAGATGTAGATATTTCATCAGGGATTTCAGACTCAGAACTCCCTCTACGCAGATTGTAACGCATCTTGTTGAGTTGTGTCAAGAAACGATAATCCCGACTTGTATGTGGATCGGTAGATTGGCAATGATTTTAGCAACGATAGTCAGGATTGGTGTTTGACGGCTGCTGGGATTTAATGCTGGCAATGGCTGCAATAAATAGGTGTCCCCTCATGCCGACATATTCAACAGAAGAGACCCCATACAAAAGAACAAAGGGCATGAATAGGGAGGAAGTACAATGCCATTGTATTCTCCAATGCTGTCCTTATGGCAATGGCTGACTGGCTCAAGCCGCCTTTGTTAGAGACAAAGCCCAAAACTAAATTTAGGTTATAATGCCTTTAGGAGAGTCACCTCATCATAAAGGATAGCACGGCGATGCACACCTGCATACAGGTGCGCCAAGATTCCTGCTCTTCCTTTTGCAGTGTCCTTGTGGTGCTATCAATATACATGCTTCATTGGACATGGGAAGACTTACACCAAATGCCGCTATAACTCCTTTGGTTGACCTAGGTCTCCCTTCATATAGTCCCAAGAAATATGTTCTATCTCTTGCCCCCTGTCGCGTACTCGTAGTCGAGCTGCAAGGGAACAATGACACCTTCATAGAACTTCTCCCTGAATTCATTTTCATCCAGATTATAAGTGAACGTATCGAAATTGCACCGGATACATCGAAGGACAGCTCTAGCGTAGTTCTCTGACTCGTGGTCGTTGATTTGATCGGCAAGTCTTGTTGCAATGGATACTTCTGTCATGCTGTCTTCTTGGCCAAACTCGTTGAGATCTTCCGCCTCTTTGAGAGACAACAAAGGGCATCCATGCGCCAATTCCAGGAGAGCAACACCGAGGGCAAAAACCATCTCGTTCTTAACGCATCGTCGACGCGTGTTGGCGGACTGGATGTTATTGGAGGTGAAAGTTCGTGATACATAAACTTGCGAAGGTAGTATAATACCGTTTTGACCTTTGAGAACGAAGATGTCTTGGGTATCCCAGCTTCTAGACAACCATGGCGTGTCATGAAGTTGGAGAACAGACGAGGCCAATGTGAGTGCCAGGTTGCATCTGGGCTGATTAGCCGTGATACTTGAGCAAATCAATCGTCCTTACTTTTGTTTCGGTCCAATAGTTCTACTACCACAGATGACATCCTTCAGTGAGGCTTGGTCAGCTATTTGGTTCTGACTTCCCGGTCCAGTAACAGAGTAGACGTGATGCTGCCAGGACCCTGGGTCTTCTAAAACACCGAGACAACATGCAGTCGAGCATCCATTCATGAGTGCTTTGCACAGATTGTCTATCTTGGAAGCTAATGACGGTGAAGGTGACCGCAAAGTCGATGGCAGTGATGATGATACGGTGATGGTAGGTGCGAAGCGCGCGGCCTTCTGCGAATTACTGGCGGCATTCGCCGATGGTAGAGCCGGCCTGATGATGCTCAGTACTTTCATCTCCTGTCTAGAGCGAAATCTTACTGTGTGACCAGGCATTGCGAAGATTCGATCTCAATGTCCCTGTAGTTCCATGGTTGCTTCAATGTCCCACATGCCGACTTCTCAAAGGTTAATAGAAACGCGAATCTCACGAGGTCATCTGCAAGATCATACCCCCCACGAGCATCAAGGCGAAGATTGGCCTTGTGTGGGTGCGTGCAAGAACAGGGGTGCAGCCGCGAGCTGAGACTTTCGAAGAGGCGTTGCGCTTGATCGCGGATGTTCTGCCAGTATATGGACTGAAGTCGGCTTTGCTTTTCTGCACGCAGAGGTTCGAGTTGAATAGCTCCTGCGGCTAATTTAGAGATTCTGTCAATGTCACGATCGATGTCTTGCAGCAACTTGGCATATTTTTCTGAGTCAAAACCACCTCTTATACGGGTCCAAGCGTTTTTGAAAAACCTCTTGCGAGCCTTATCATCGACGGACCCATCTACTCCTATCCACGGAGGCTAGGATTTGTCAGTGAGATGATTCCTTCCAGTCATCGGTATGGATGCTTGCCCTCAGGTTGTCGTCTAGCTTCAACTTTTTGCAGAACAAAAGGATTCTTTTGTTGAGGGTCTCCATCAGTTTTACGTAGACCTTGTAGTTCTGACCAAGGCGCTTTTCTACTGCTCTGTGCAAACCCGGTTCTTTCCATGCTTCCACATCGCGGTTTTCAAGTAGATCATTCATCTGCGAATCTGGAAGGTTCAATGGTCCAAGCAGCTGATAACACGAGTTCATATATATTGCCATTGATGCATCGAACTGGGTTTTGATGTCATCGAAAACACACTCAAAATTCTTCATATTCTGCATCATTGCCACCTAGTCTTCCGCGTCAGCGTTGACGCAACCGTCGTAGTGGAGGCCTACCCCGTTTCCATAGTGTTCGAGAGCACTTATCACCAAAGGGATGGCCCCAAGGACGACACCTGTCACCTCAAGGCCAGACATAATGACGGCCGTGAAATTAATAGGCGTGAAGGTTGAGGTTCAGCTACTCCCAGTTCTCCTCATTTACAGCTCCCAGACGAATTGCGCAACGCTAATCCTATAAGCGACTAGCGTCTGCCAGTCCAATCGAAGCCTCGAGCCTCGTATAGACCCGAGTCGCCAGCCTGCCCCACTTCGATGTTAACCCATCTCCTTCTCACGGTCCAACCCCTTGGATCTTAGGTGAAAGATTTGGATATACGTCAAGAAGCCTGGAACTGCATGCTATTGGTCATTGCGCTGCATACTAGCCCGCATGGAAGGACTCATCTCGGACGCCCATGCAAAGTGTTACTTTGCGTTTGAGGATGTTCTCAACGCACTTCAACACCCGGTCAGAAATTTCGATGAGCAAATTTCTCAAAAAAAAGTAGGAGAAGAGTTTGAGAAGTACAAGATATGGGCTGGAAATGTCGGCGCCGCTCATTCTGGGAAGCGCTATGAGATTTCTCTGGACTATCGACTCCGAGAAGCATCATTCTTCAAGCGACAGGTAGGTAGTTGCTTACTCTAGGATCTCTTCAGCACTGGTAACATGAATCAGGTTCTTAGCCTTTTAGGGACTTTGAATGACAAAGTGAGTTTATCTTTCGGGGAGCAAGACTACTACTGACTGACTCCTGAAAAATAGACTACAACTGGTACGCCTCTTCCAATACTTGGTCTAAGATTTTACCAATAACCATTTCTAGTCTCGTCGTTATTACGTGGTGAAAGGACACCATTTGAGGAACGGGATAACGCACTGGGTGAAGACTTGTCAGGTTCCTCGTCATCTGAGAACAACGATGACGACGATGTACCAGGAAAAGAGATCGAAGAAGAGTCAGACGAGTCACCTTGGGAGATATCGTCGAATTCTAGCGGGGAAAGCGTTGCTTCGAGGAAATCTACGCTCCCAGCGCACAACTCGATGCAAACTACGAGGACTGTGAAGCCCTTAGCTCCAACAAACCCCATATTGACACTGGGGAGAACACCTCAAGCGGAGATGCCCAGACTCCTAGACTCTATCACATTTACCATCGCATGCTTATATCGCATCCCGATTCGAAAGCCAGCGCCCCTCGACCGGCTAAAGCACCAGACATCAATCGACTCAGCTTTGTATCAACACTTCGATGTTATGTATATCAAAGACAAGTTTCCGCTTCTTGATGAGGCTCTGGCTACGAGATTAGGGAAGATGAACACTCGTCGACGTCAACTGCTGTACTATCGCGAAGCTCATAAGCAGAGTTTGGATACTGCACGGGTGCAGCCGAAAGTGGTCCCTGGGGAGAGGCAATTTGTTCTCATAGCCGATCTAGATGTTGATCCAAATACCGCTGGTAGGCAGACAACACCAAGCCAACAGACGGTTAGTCAAGCAGCGACCAGTCACTTTACTTTACGCTCAAAGGCGACAACAATCAAACTCGGGGATGGCTCGCTTCCGTTAAAAGAAGAGGATGTTGATATCATGGCGCTGTATGCACCGTCCATTGCTGCATCAAAATCATCCATGGCATCAAGTTTTACTGGAAACGATCTCAGGATTGAGGTGCCTCATAGACCGCAAAACGAAGACGGCGAAGAACTGGAGTGGTTCGAGTGCCCTTACTGTCTAATTACGAAGAACATAACAACGGCCCACAAGTGGAAGAAGCATGTCCTTGAAGACCTTCAACCATATATATGTACATATGGGGACTGCAATTTGTATAACCATTTTTTCGAAAGCCGGGATGCATGGTTCAAGCACGAAGCACAGCATCACCGAATAAAGTGGTTCTGCAACACAGATAATCACCCAGAGTATGAAAGAGAAGAGGACTTCCGAATTCACATGGCAAAAGATCATGATACCTTCATGGATGAAACGCAATTCAAACTACTCAGCGATGTTTTTAGACACCCAACCCGGGGCATCGAAGGGACCTGCAATCTTTGCATGCGGTCGTCGAAGAAACTCAGGAGCCACGTCAGTCGTCATTTGCAACAGATCTCTCTGTAGGTAATTTCCTCATTCTACACTTACCATGCTTTTAAGTTGCCTTGATTTCTGTTGTATCCCTGAAGTATCAAAATAGTACTGACTTCATTGCCTTCTTAGCTTTGCTCTTCCTCGAATAAACGACTCAGCTGGCAGTGGAGAAGCCGAGCGCGATCACGACTCCTTGTTAGATGAAAACAAACGCCTAGCCCGAAGCCACACGACCAACAGTTCGGTTGACAGTGAATCACCGGCTCGAGGGTATGGAAAAAATCTACCTGATGTGACCGATGCCGAAAACATTCAGGAGCCACCCGATATTATTGATGACTTCGAGGTTGAGGATATACCGGAAGTGGCAAACGTGTCGTGGGATGATGTAACAGACAAGTTTTCGAACGCGCGAAGGCACGAGTACCGACCTTTAAAAGTGCTTGTATATGGGAAAAGTGCGCCAAGTCCGAATATGGTAGCGCAGTGTATTGAAAGATTGAAGTGTGAGCCAACCCGCCAAGAAACACGAAGTAAGGCCTTGCAGCGCCTTTCAGCAAATGGCTACGACATTGTCTTCATAGACGTCAAATCTGGTGATGAAGGCGTTGCTCTTGCGCGCGCCATCAGAAACAGTTCCGGAGATGACTTCAATCCACACATCCCCATGGTGGCACTCCTTAACACCAAGGGCCCCGTTCCTGGACTCGGCTATTACGATACTACTCTGGAGTTTTCCTTTGGAATGCGTAAAGAAATCGAAAGGAAGTTGGTAGATGTATTTGGACTCTTGTGCGCATGGCAGCCATCTTCACTGGAAGATAGGGAATCAAGGCCAACTGCAGAGTCCGGGACTGCATCGGATCGCCCAGAAGAGATTGAAGGGGGCATGCACTCTGAAGAGAGGCATTCCCACCTAAATCCTCATGGAACTCTCTCCCGTCATGGTTCAATCGACGCCCAGGCATATGGTAAGATTCTTGCAGCCGAGCAAGTCAAAGTCCTGACCAGGATCATCAAGATGACCGAAGATCCAATACATCTTGACAACTTAAAGTCTTGGGTAGACCACATAACGCACAAAAAGGAGCCATTTCTTAGTTGGAGTTTGCTGGAAGACTTCGTGCAAAACCCATACAATCATCCAAAAGATGTTGTAGGACCAGAAGTGTCTCACGCTAGGGAGCAGTTCCCAGATATGGTAACTATACATTTACTTATCATTGATAATTTTCGCTAAGTGAACATAGCCCAAATTCCAAATTGGCGACTCCGTCACGGCTCATCCAACGATCGATGGCAGCAGAATAGAGGCCATTGAATTAAGAAACGGGGAGTGGCGTTACCAGTTTGGAGAAGAGTCAATACTGGGAAGTAGAGAGTCTGTAGAGGAGTCAGTTTTGCAGCTCGTGACTTCCAACACCAATAACGATATCCCCCATCTGCCTGATGATTTCGAGGCGCCTTCACTGGACGGTAGCTTGGCGCCAGAAGATTTGGACAAGCTCAGCTGCCCTCCAACTCCCCGGGCCCCGGACCATAATTCAGATTCAGAGGGATCAGCGAAACTTGACAGCGAGGCCTTGGAGACTCTTCAATATCTTACCCAGATACCACCACCTCCCCAGACTACGGAACAACATTTTGTCAGAATCAAGGAAATAACAGAGAAACCACGAGGTTGGGTGAGGCATTGTGGCCCGTTGGCTTTGAGACAGCTTCAGATTCTTGCGGCTCTTATAAGACATGATTCAGAGTAGGTTCGTACAAAGCCTGACTTTAGATCTATCTAATTGCAACAAATAGGGTGCTTGAGCAAATATTTAGAGACAATATCGCCCTTGTGATAAACATGTATAACAACATCAAGATCTCCGGCCTCCCGTATTTGAGATGGGATACCTTTTACTCTGTATTGATGGATTTACTTGACCCAATCATCTCTTTAGAACACTACAAGGTATGTTACATGGGCGCATCTTGCTTATCGAAATATCCAGCATGTAGGGTGGGTGGGCCACACCAGAATTACCGTCTTTCTACTCAGCGCGGTGGTGGGTGGCCTTTCTTTGATGAAGCTGACAAGTTAATAAGGGTTATCTCAGCGCCCATCTAAAAGCAGAAGGCATCGGTTGCTCCGATCTGGTAAGATTGAACGGCCGAATTTTGACCATCTACTAATACCACCAAGCCTATATTTAGTATTGGTGATGTGGTAGCGGTTGAGAATCTTGAAGGCGAAATGGAAATCGACGGGTTTGAATGGGTCCGAAATGAAGGATGGACATACACGCGAGCTCTTCGGGCAGGCATTGACATTCCACTGCATAACAAAGAGCACACCTTGAGACTATTGCGTCCCTCCACCTCTCACTTTTCGGAAGACGACATCTATTCACAGTTCAACTTCCGCCGGTTCCCCTGCCGGAAGAGTGGAAATTGTATCGAAAACTTCTTCAATATCGAAGACCGAAACAGACACGACAAGACAAATTCTTGTGTTCCCTTCGATCCACGTCGGCAAGCAGATGCTGTCCCGCGGCTGTTGGGTTACTTTTGTCGGAATCTTGAATGTCAGGAATCCCAAAACACAGCATCCCAGCGTGATACACACGAGAGGAGTTGTCAGTATACAGAGCCACTGCTCCCAGTTTTCATTGGAGTTCGAGATCGAATTCCATGCCGCGACTGTGGTCAATTCTTTGAGACCGTGAACGATCGCGATCACCACGAGGATTTCATCTGCATCTCTGCTTATAAAATCTGCCGCTACAGAGGTTGTTATGCGACATTCACGGAGCGTGAGCTTCGAAAATCGCATGAGGCCACATGCCCTCATATGTCTCGGGGTTCTACGCGGGAGTCAGCATCCCAACAAAGTTCCCCGGAGAAAGACGACACAGCTTGAGCATTTCGGTGTCAGGACGGATGTGAAAAGCTGTTGGAAAATCGCAAGGAGCAATATCACCATGAAGGCATTCATTGTCTGAATCTGCCAATCTACTGTCGTCGTGGTTGCGCCGAAGAGTTTCAGGACCGGAACTTGCGACAAGAACATGAACTAACAATGTGTAAGTTGCCGATCATGTGTCGTAACGGCTGTTCGGTGCGATTCCTGGATCATACGGAGCGCATGGAACACGAGGAGATGACTTGCATCAAACCAGAAGTTGGACTGCCAGGATCAATGTGGAACAACTTTCGACTCTCAACATACTCGAATGCTACATGAGAACTACAGCTGTAAGAGGATGTTTATCCAATGTCGTAAGAGATGTTTGAGATTTTTTTGAAATCGGGAGAATCGCTTGCGACACGAAGCTAAGGGAGATTGCACGACAGAATGATGTGCGATCGTGTGCCGTGACGGTTGCGGAGAATTCTTTTCCAATGCGATCGCTCGCGACGTGCACGAGGATGAAATTTGTCAGTTATGGCCTGTGTCCTGCCGCAATAGGTGCTCGGCAACGTTCTACAGTGGCGATTATAGGGTATATCACGAAAATAAGCGATGCATACGGAAACCACTGGGCAAGAGCTCGGAGGGAGAATCGTCTATGTACTCATATGGTTGCTTTGATCAGTGTGGCGAAACTCGAGTCACTGTCAAGGATATTGAGTTACACGAAGACAGGACTTGTTTAAGTCAACTATTTTCTTGCAGAAATGAAGGCTGCACATTCCGATTCGATGACCGAGAGAGGAGGAAGTCCCACGAAGGATTTGGAGGGAGATGCGCCCCCAATCCCTTCCACTGGCGCCTTATCACCCCGGCCGGTATATACATCTACCTTAACCAAAGATGCAGCATGATCTTCATATGCGAGACGCAGAGGGACGAGCATTCAGCTCATAGCTGTATACGACGAAAAGGATCAGACTACCAACTGGGTGACGAATCAGTCTACTGGGGCCAGGAAGATCCACTAGATCGACCACAGTTTGAGAGTCTCGAATACTTCATGTGGATGGATGGCACCGTCCCCGAGACTTCTCCTTGCCCCCTTTGACAAGGCTCCGTGCGCTTTACGATTTCGAGGCTACCAAGGCCGGCTAGCTATCTTTCAAGGCAGGCGATCTCATTACCGTGAAAGAGGTGATATATTCAGGGCGGGGTGAAGGATCGCTGCGGGGCCAAACAGGGCACCTTCGCGAAGGAGTATGTGGATCAAATTCTTTGGAAATGAGGATATCAACCCAAACGTTTCGATCGTTGAGCCCTTTGTACATGTGGAGGAAGACATCCAATGAGTGAGCCGGTTAAGACTACAACGGGCATCTCATGGTGACTTCGTCAAATAGCAAGTGATAGCCTCAATGGAACTTTCTGTCCTCCTCATATGATCTTTAGAGTTAGTTCTTCTGCGTTTTCCAAAACCTTCACATTATCATCTTCCGACCACCAATGAGTGAGACCGATCCGTTCACACGTTCTTGAGAAGGGTGATAGTTGACGCAGCACCAAGCAAAAGATTTCGTTATCCGAAACGCAGGGGTAATCAGGCTTGATAGCTGCCATCTTCATGACCAAAACTGATGTGCCGGAATCTAAGTGGTATTGTCCCTTGTGGAACAGGCCATAATCTGGGGAAAACTCGACCAAATTAGAACGAAGCCTGGAAAGGTTTACGCCATTGAGCCGAAGGACACTTTTCAGCTCGTGTTTGTGTTCCTCGTATTGTTTCGTTTCCCATTCAAAAATGTCTGGGTTGCGAATTCGGTTAGTATCAGGAGGGCTATGGATGGGTCTATGTTGCACAATGCCTCTGAGGCAAGGCCCATGAAGAAGAATGTGGCAACCTTCGCTTTCGCCGGAGTTTCCCTCAGCCAGTGGCTCTCCGCCGATGCTTAGGAGTTTGGCAAACACCCTCTGAATCCGATCGTAGCATCTCCCGAGTCCAGCCTGATTGGTTTTCGTCCCAACACAGTCGTAACTGATGATTATTGCCTTAGCCGATGCCCACGACCACGTTGGAGCTTTGTTATCGAGTTCCCTGGGCTGTACTTGCTCGGAAAGTCTATTTTGAGCCTCCCATAGTAGATCGCCGATGAAAGAATCGACCCAAAGCCCAGCATAGTAGTCTGACTGGCGATATTTCTGCATCTGCTTTGCCAGACCGGCCAGAGCTGGGAATTTATCTTTTACAAAGGTAAACTTCAGCTGGGAATACTCTTGTATCATATTCCTCCAGGCATTACGATAGACCTCCATTGGGGTGGTTCGTCCCATCATTTGTGAGTGCTCAATCTTGTTAGAGAGGGTTGTGTGTAGATTATCGCTTTGGGTGCACTCGCAGGCAGTACATGTGTAGCATTCCCAGGCCAACTCTAGTTGACCAAAATGCAAAACTCGCGGAGACAAAAGTCTTTCCTGGTAAATCCAGCCTCGCTTTAGCAAGGGCCACCTAGATCCATGCGGGATGATTCGGCGTACATGAACAATGCAACCTCCCTGTACATATAGCTGACGTCCAATGAATTCCGGTTCCGCATATGTGAAGCACCCCCATGCTGGTCCCGGTGACCATGAAGCTGCAAGCGTAATACACGCATTCCCACAGTAAGAGCCCATTTTCACAGCCTCCGCGCGCCAATCTGCGTCGTCATGTTGTATGATGCACAGTGAGTCGATCCAGAGGAACTGCAGACCAAGCTGACGTGAAGAGGCTATCGCTTGCTGGAACGTTAGTGGAAGAGACTGGATAGGTATCGCTTTCAAGTGATCTTCATAATTGCCCCAGTCTGTTTCCAACAGTTCACTCGCTCCTAGATCTCCCCATCGGTGACTCAAGCACGCATACCGACCGACCAAGCCTAGGGTTTCAGCCAGTCGGATATGCCATCTCTCGCCATCATTGCTGAGGAACAAAAGACGGGTAGGCAGAGGAACCTCCTGGTTGGAAGGACATCGGTCATGATTCTGGATACAATCACTGAGCCAATATCTGGCTTTGGCGAACGCCTGAGGGCTTGACGTGTCGCCCGAAATTTCGGCCCTTGCCGAAATTTCGGGCCAAGGTGATGGTTGCCCTGTTCCATGAACATGTTAGCAAGACGAGAAAGTCAAAGGTTATGTATGGAATATTGAGTACCTACCTTCAATAACGTACAGTTCAATCATGAATGAAATCTCCCCACCAACGGATTGCGCACCCTGATACCAAATGCGTAGCGTATTTCCCCTTGCGATGGGAGCAAAGATTCTTACTTTATGGTCCTCACCGAACACTGGGCTGTATATCCATAGTGCATCAAGAATCATCTTACACGTTGGACAGCCCATTCGAGACCGCCGAAATTTCCCTAGTGACGTTTTCCCATACATATCTTGCAGGTTGAGACACCCCTCACAACTTTCCGTACGATCACTGCTGGGTCTTGCGCGGAGTTTCTGGTGATGATCGAGAATATCAAAGTTTTGCCTTTTGAGAGCCATATTGATGCTTCTACGAGCTTGCAAGGCTTCATGGATTGCAATTTCCCTTTCATCCTGGTCACGGCGTAGGTGCTCGATCCGCTTGTATAGGCTGCTCTGTTGTTCCAATCGAACATCGTCGCCGAAGAATGAATTTTCGTCATCGTGCACAAATTGTGCTAGGGTAGGCGGTAGTGGAGGACAAGAATTCATGGTAGCAAGAGTCAACAAGGTATACTCATCAGAGGGTATGTTGTACTCGGAGTGATAGAGCCTTGATGAGCCTATTTTACGTACCCTACTTTACAAACGGACTTTCTGCTTGATGCCTGTTGAAATTCTTTAATGGCATGATCCTTTAAGTGGCGAGCGGAAGACTGAAACCGAATTCAGACTGGCTGATTGGACATACCAGAAGCAACATCTTGTTATCACCTATACTACAAGGTGACTGGCGCTTTGCTGTAAGGTGACTTGCTACCTCTGCTCACCGTCACCTGATCTATCACCAGACGCTATTATCAGATCACTATTGAAATTGGCGCCTCCCTAGCCTTTTACGATTCGAGTCCATCATGAGAACAGTAGATATACATGGAGTAAGCAGTATCCCTGAAGCACAGCGGTGATCTAGATCCGAATTCTCTTGGTAGTGAGGGGTTATACTTGCTCTTTCTCGATGGGGGTGGATTTCGAGGGCTGTCAATCCTCTACATCACGTTACCAGCTCCAGTGGAACACTTGGCAAAGGGAGGTCAATTGTCGGGTATTTTTGACAATTCTGTACACCCTGCACAATCATAATTTCGACAAAAACAGGCCTGGCCTGAGGAATAGTGGAGCTTAATTGGCTGAGAAGGAGATGCTTTGCTTTTCTTGGATGATCATGCGGCTTTCAGATAATTTGACAAGTGCTCGATAAGTGGTAACCTGCTGTGTACCCTGAAGAGCATCACTGATCATTTGAGCCCAGAACCCCTATTGTTAAATTTGGCAGCCACAGTTACATATCGGCCCGCCTTCTGATCTCACTTCCCCCCTCTTTCCCAATATGATACATTGCGAGTAACCACTACACCACCCCTTGTTGAAGAGAAATCCATCCACCCAGCTATCAACCCAAATCTAATACCCAAGTAACCCCCATCACAAAAAGCGCAGGCATCCTTTCATGCAGAAGAACAGCCACACACAAAACACAACAATCGCCATGCCATGTTCAAACAGCAAAAGTCTCAGATACAACAAGACAGAAGATTAAGAAGACACAGCAGGGCAGGTGTAAGTATCTAAGAAGCATCGCCGAAGCCTGAAGGAGAAGCCACCAAAAGATGTATACACAGTTTTTTTCAATCCAAAGGAGTCCCATCTCCCATCTCCGTTCCATTTTCCCATCACTTCGATCTATTACCGAACCCCTCAATCCCGTCCCTCTTTCCCCCATCCCCCCGGTCCACAGCGCCATGTCCAACCGTCCCAAAAGCCCACTACCCCTAACCCCATCCTATACCCATTACACCCACCCCTCAATACGGCGCCCTCCCAACCCCCGTCCCTACACTCGCCCCGTCATCCTCCCCCTCATCCCCAATATCAATACTATCCAAGAACCCACTAAAATCCGGTTTCTTCGGCGTTTTCTTCTCGCTGATGCTACGTCCTCCACTCCTTCCCCTTGTAGTAGTAGCCCCAGAGGCTTGTTTGACACTCCTGCTCTTCCTCACGACCATACTCCCATTTCCATTTCCATTTCCATTGCCGATTCCAATGCCGTTGCTTTCAATGGTGGGCGCCGGAGCAGTCTTGGGTCTTGGGGTTGAATCGATCGGGCTCGTAGACTGATCACGGAGGCTCACGGGGATTGGGGGGACAGGAGGCACATCACCCGCATACGCGGTATTATGTTCCCTGGTTGCATTGGAACTCTGTACGTTCATATTTGCTGACGCCCGTGGTGTGAGTGTAGCAGCGGGTGTAGATGGAGAGTCTGGCGCTAGCTGAGTTTGATTGACTCTTGGAGACGCATGATCGGCCGTCACGAATGAAGAATCTGATAAACTATGCAAACTCATCATGCTCTCGCTTGCGCTCGAGTCCACTTCACTTGCGGAATCTCTCTGGCGGTGGCTGGCCGGACGCATAGAGTAGCTTGTCCGTGGCGCGGAGCCGGAAAGTACACGTTTGAGATCTTCAACACGGACGGCGGAGTGCAGAGATGATGTGCTGCCTGGTGTTGCAGAGGGACTTCGAGTTCCATGTGGGGAATGCATGCGGCCGACAAGCCCGTATGCTGTAGATGGTGGGCGGCTATGTGCGCGGCGGGGCGTTGGGACAGGAGAGTTGTTGACGCTGTCTAGATTGCCGTTGGGAATTTGGATGCCGAGAAAGTTATTTCTTTGCTGGTAGGAGGTTGCCGTGCGAGATCCCGTCATGGAGGCTGAAGATGAGTCTTTGGTATTGGTTGCGATGCAAATATCTCTCGACCATTCAGCGAGTAAGTCTTCTCTGGCCTGAGTGGGAAGTTGTGGTGCAGGGGTCGAGGTTGGCGGTGCAAGTATAGATACAGATAAAGATCGTCCAGGTGAACCAGGTGGGCTAGCGGGTGGAGAATATAACGAGGACGAATATCCATCAGATATGCGATCAACCAGAGCCTCGCGGTTGTCAAATGGGTTTAACGCTTCGGTGTGAACCACATTGGTGGGTAGACTAAATTTGTCGGGATGTGGAGCCTCTATACGCTCCAAAGGCATTGCTGGTACTCGAATACTCTGAAGCCAGAGTCCCTTGTTGTTCCTTCTTGAGATTTCGGCATGGAGAGTTCGACCAATGGAGGAGACTTCAAAGTCCAGGGCATGGCTGAGTGCCCAGAAATAGCCGTGCACAAGACTGCCTATGCGTACCTTTGCCACTGGATTTTCGATTGATGGAATATCTTCTTGCAGTCGAAATATCATCGGCTGTCCGGTGCGGACAGCGTTGACGCCAAGCTTGTTGACTAAGGTGGTAAGGAGTAGATGGAGGAGTAAAATGTCTTGTTCGGAATCGACATATTGCAGGGCGTTCTCATATACAGCCAGGTGTAGCAGACTTAAGAATGTATCCTTGAAACGTCTTGGTGATTTCTCCCGTTGGGATGCGTTCGACACTGCTCTCCTTGCAAGATCCCCTTTGCTACCCTCTCTCTCCTTCTTGTGATAGCCGTCCGTGATCTGCAAGTCGGCCTTTTTCTTCTCCAGATTGAGCCAGGTCACCAGAGCATCGACATATGCTCTGCGAACTTTGCCGCTAGGATCGCGCAGCAGCCACTGCGTGCCTTCCCAAACCCTAACACCCACTGGGCTTCGAGATACGGAAGCGGAAGATCCGTCTGGTCTTCGCTGGTTTGCGGTAATAATGATATTCTTGACTGCTTCGAGGGCAGATATACGTGCGGTTTCGAAGGAGAAGAATCCATTGACCTGGGCCTTTTCGTTCAAGCTGACAGAGTTCGCCACTGCGTCGACGGCACCGTTTGGATCTTCGATGGCGGCTACCGTGTTGGAGATGGCAGAGGCTGGGTGAGGTTTTAGACGACTCAAAATTGCTGCTACCATGTCGGAAACTTGGTCTGTGTAGTACACGTGGGTGGCAAGATTTGACATGCAGTGCTGCACAGTGTCTAGCAGCTGGATCCGATAGGTGGATGGCTGTTTCACAACTTCGACCACAACGCCATCCAAATCCCCAGTGGTTTTGGGATTCGGGTCCTTTTCCCCCATGACTGACGTTGTTTGTTGCTGATGTGGCTTGATAGAAGAGCCCTGCCCACCGAGCTGGAGAAGTAACAATACGTGAGAAATAAGCCCAACAAGCACGTCCATAACACTGAGCCCAATGAAGTTTACGGTCGAGCCCAGCAGGTAGTCTATCACGGTGGCCAGAACCAGTTGCCGTTCCATGTCGTCTTCAACAATAGGGCTCCTGACCAGCGTTTCCATTGCGCCAACGAGAATTGCATAGCGGTCTTGCACTGGCGCCCAGCCACAAATCATTCCGACAAGTACCATCGGCCAGCTTCCAGTGCGTTTTTGCGAGGCCACGTCTTGCTCCGGCTTGACATGGGTCCCAATGAATTTGAGTACAGCGGAAGTCGCCAGTCGAAGTTGGCCGCGATTGACCCCTACGAAAATGTTTCGGAGCGCCTGTAATGCGATCACGCCCACCTCTTCCTCGGTGCGCTTGTCCGCATCCTCGGTAGTGCCCGATGCTGCTATTGCATCGCCCTCGGCGTCCTCGTTGGTTGGTACTGTAGAGATGCTATGCCGCCGCCCAGAGGTGCTCTGCCTTCGTCGCAACGCGTCCTCTTTGTCGTGCTCTTCTCGTTCCTGGTCTGTGTCATCAAGACGCCGAAGGTACTCTCCGCTCTCAGCCCAGATATTATTCAGTATAGCGGGGATTATAACGGCCAGCTGCCTTCCCGTCTCTGACCCGAGCGAATCCGCCGATGCGACTGCCTTGAGTGCCTGCAGCGCGGCCTTGCGGAATCTTATAGCGACAGGCCATGGAACGGCCGTCTTGGCGTTCTTGACGGGTGTCTTGGACGCGTACTCGGCGTACAGCTGCACCACCTCCTCGTACTGCGTGATGTAGTCCTGGTCGGCAGCGAGGGTCGCGGGGTCCTGGTGCGCGCAGAGCGTCTCGAAAGTCGGCACCGAGGCCTCCACCATGGTCACATCGCCAGACTTGAGGATGGTGCGCAGGATGCGCAGCACGGCGCCGGCATACAGGGGCAGGTCGCGGGGGCTCTTTTCCATGAGCGCCTTCAGGATCTCAAGGGTTACTTGGACATTGCTAGGGGGAGAATTGGGTCAGCCATGCCAGCAATATCAGCGCACTCCGCACGGAAAATACCCACCCAAGGCGGCCCTTCCACACGTCGGTCGTGGTGCGCTTGTCTAGGAAATCGCCGACCTTCTGCAGCTTGCTGCGTCGTGTGCTGGCGTAGTAGAGCAGATAGGCCAGCTCGCTCGAATTCGGCTTGACCTCGACATCGTTCTTCTGGTACTTTGGATAGCACTTGAGAACGAGCACCTGGTGCTTCGGGCGGCAGGCCTGGCGTGCGGCGTTCATCGAAGGCGAGCAGGCGGGCGTCGCGCGGAGTGCCGGACGAAGTGGTGAGCCGAGTGCGCTCAGCTTCAGGGTGCGAGAGCGCGCAGAAGTGAGGAAGTGCGGCGAGATGCGGGCGGCAGAGGGCTAGGATACTGGTGTCGGCGGGGATGGCATGCGGTCCAGGGGCCCTGCGTCAGTTGACGGACAGTTGACAAGCTGTGGTGTTCGAGGACACCATGACCAGATCGCCGAGTGGTGCCAAGACATGACGAACATGTTGGACGGAAACCCAAAAAGTTTACGCCGATGGTTTGGTTTGGAGTCTGGACCACACAACGGCTTTCTTCGTGAGTTGGCACGTGTCTCCAAATGGAAATTCTTGTAACTATTTGGATTCATACTACATGATCTTTCTTGCGTTTCACGAGCGATATTGTGTAGACTATCCTTCAGGAAGCCCTCAGTTCCTTTGGAGATCGGCCCCCAAGTGTTTGCACCCCCTTCGTTCCACCAAATTGTCCCTTCTATGCCGGTACTTCCCGGGTGACGCGTTTCCTAGGCATTATCCTTTGGTTGTCGGATTGAAACAACAGTGGCCGACTGTGCCTGTCCTCTTTCCCTCTTGTTTCTTCCTAATTCGTTTCTGTTCCCCACTTTGAATCTAGATGCATCGAACCTCAAATTCAGGGCGTGGTTCTTCCCCGCAGAATGCTCTCCTCGAACTTGAGTGTGAAGTCAACCAGTGGCAGGTGAGGTGCAGACCACGGCGGAGCCTCGGCATTTCCCAAGTTGGCGAGACCACGCTAATCCAAAGCCAGTTACATTAGGATTCTTGGATCAACCACTGCACCTGCATCTCGTCCACCTGCACATCAAACAAGCATCCTGAAGGACCGTTTTGCAAAATAAGCGCTCTTGTGCCACACAAGCTTTCATCCGTCGTCAGGAAGTAATAAGCTTCCCTAGAATGTCCATTGTCACTCCAATTTTGTCATGTCAACACCTCCTCTTTGACGGGTATCGTCTCCCGGAAAACACCATGACGGCTCATTCTAGCTGACTTTCTAGGCCGCAAAGGAGTATATGATGATAAGCTAGGTTGCTTGCACCCCGTGGGGTTTGCATGGTAGGTATGGGGGTCTCCACTTACCCCGGATATGCTAGTCCCTGGCTCATTTTCTGGCCAAGCTACAAATGCACCAACTTCCCCAAGGTTCTGGTCGCTGGGTTTCTCGCATTCCGATCTCCGCTGTAGTGCTTTTATACCTTCCGTGGGTATTTTAGTAGAAACAGCCTCTATAAGCTATCGCTATGACGAAAACAAGCGGCTACAACATTGCCGTTGGCATGATAGTTGCTGTTGGAAGCTTCACTTATGGCTTTGGTATGGTGCATGGTTCCACTCACCCCACCGTCTCTAACAATGTCAGGCTTTGCTTCTTTTGCAACGAGCATCGGTCAACCAGGCTTCTTCCAGTACTTCGATCTCAAGACAACAGGCTCCGGAGCCTCATATACCAATCACATCCTCGGCGCCGTCAATGCTTTGTTCTTCTTTGGAGCATGTGTGGGTGCCATTGGAGGAGGTCCTCTAGCTGACAAGATTGGACGCAAAAAGTCTCTTCTTATAGCATCACTCGTCAGTGTCGTTGGTGGAGCACTTACCGCTGGAAGTGTTCATGTCGCCATGCTGATTATCGTCCGTATCATACAAGGCTCTGGACTTGGTGCTCTCGCAACCTTGGTACCGATTTATCTCTCCGAGGCTTCTACGCCTTCAAAACGAGGGATGCTGACAGGATTGCATGGCTTCTTTCTGGTTTCAGGATACAACGGTTCTGCCTGGGTCGGCTTCGGCTGCTATTTCTCTGACAACCTTACATTTGGCTGGAGAGGCCCTTTGGCGTTCACCTGCATCCCACCGCTCATTCTTCTCATCGGATGTTTCTGGATTCCGGAGTCGCCACGTTGGCTTTTGACCAAAGGGCGCACAGAGGAAGCCTGGACGGTACTCGCGCGTCTACACAGCGACCCCAATGATACCGATGAGATTGCTGCCCATGAGGAATTCTATCAAATGAGGAAGCAGATTGAGTTCGAGGCTCAGAATCCAACCGGGTACATGGCAATCTTCAAGACCCCAGCATACCGGAAGCGAGCTTTTCTGGCTTGCTTTGTTCAATATGCTGCAAACGCAACTGGAGGGCTTGTCATCAACTACTACTCTGTGATCATCTACGAGAATCTGGGACTGAAGACGTACTTCCCTCTTCTGTTGTATTGCATCTATACCCTCATTGGTGCTTTGGGAAATTTGTTTTCGCTCCTGACTATCGACAAGACTGGTCGTCGTCCAGTAAGTGGTACCTGCCTAGTATAGTGACTCAACGCTAACGCTCGATACCAGTCTCTTCTCATCGGCTTCATCGGCTGCCTCGTTTGTGTAGTCGTCGAATCCGCTATGGTCGGGGCGTTTGTCGAAGGTGCTCCCAACATTGCAGGCCAGAAGGTAGCCATTGTTGCAATTATGTTGTACGTTTCCCCGATTGACACATTGCCAGTTTGTTTCTCACATCTGTACAGCTTCGTGTTCTTCTACGGCCTCTTCATTGACGCTGCATCATTCATCTACAGCGCCGAGATCTATCCAACCAATATCCGCTCTCCAGGTGTTGCTCTAGCCACGTTCACATACTTTGCCGCATGCATCACGTTCGTGACCCCTGGTGCTACCGCAATCGCCAGCATTGGTTACAAATATTTTGTTCGTAAGTAAACCCTCTGCCCCTTACCCCTCCCGCGTCACCACGCGTCAAACGGCAAACAGAACATTGCTCACATCCTCCGCCCAGTCTTCGCGTGTTTGACAGTCGTATCAATACTCGTCATCTACTTCATGTACCCAGAAACAAAGGGCAAATCATTGGAGGAGCTAGCTGCTCTCTTTGGCGACCCAGTCCTCGTGCACCTCACCGATGCCACCGATGAACAGCGCCAAGAGTTGGACCTTGAAATCAAGAACGATCTAATTGCCGAAATGAGGGAGGACGTGACGGCTTAAGCGTTTGGGTTGGCAGGTGGATGGTTGCCCCGACTTTCTACCCTGGCACACCCCTATTGGGAAGATAATTGGGCGGTAGGAGGATCTTGAGCTTAGGTAGTAATGAAATTGAAATATTAGCCATATGTCATGTGCAGCGTAGACGAGGACGTGGAGCCGCAGTATATAAACCCCGAGTCCCACTCTCTTCGAGAAACTCACACAGTTCACGTTCGACAACTTTGATGTTTCCTAAAAGACACATAGGTGCACCCCATGTGGACGTAAAACTCCTTCTCTCTGATTCATCATGTTCGTCTCGAGACACTTTCCTGGACGCTAAAATCGACGCGCTTGGATTGCATGTGTGGGCTCCTCCTCTTCTCCATAGGATATGGATTCCGAGTTCCACCCTCCTCGAAAGCCACACATGATTCAAGTCCGCAAAACAGAATCCTAAAACACGCCACGGATGGACCATATGGGCATGAAACTCCTTCTCTCTGATTCATCATGTGTGGGCCTGGTTTCCCTTTCTCTGATGTCCAAAAAGCTCTGGAAGATGGTGTTATATCTGGAGTTATGTCCTCGTCTCTCAAAACGCGACATCTTCTCAATCGACCCGCGCCGGGAACAATTCTCTCTGCTTCATCATGTATGGATCTGGAGGTTCTTTCCTGTCAAATGACGATTGTGGCGTGCTGCGGACTGAGTCACAACTTCAGCCTTCCTTAACTGCTGGCACTAAAATTCGAAAATATCTCCCTCCATGAACTTCTTTGTTTCCCTTGTCAAAATTCCGGTGCTTGAACCATTATGAGAGCGCCGACCCACAACCCGAATTGACAACACTTTGCCATCGCAAATCCTCTCTTCAGTTGTGAAGCCGCTTTTACATCGCTGTATGAGCCCGACACCGTTTCGAGGCAACAAATTCCGAGTCACGAGCACTGGTCAACTATGAGAACTCTTGTGTCCTTGGTCTATTTCCCAGGTGCTATCAGCCTACGAATATGCGATCAAGGAGTGCAAGGTTTCTCCCTACTTCAACACGTTTGGTTCGTGAAGACTCGACTTCTCAAATAACCCCCCCTATTCGTCATGTCTCTGGACCCGTTCTTCGAGGTTCGATCTACCGCCCCAGAACCCATAATGGAAATCTTCTTTTCATAAACGAAGGATGGTGTCGGACATGGCCACTCTGGCAGACCAAAATGTAATCATATGACTTGTATGTGGAGATTGGAAATCTGTTTAAACCCATATTTCTAAGATATTTCGTCTTCTTCGTTCATTCGTGTGCATGCACCCTCCACCTCTTTCAGTGTAAAATGCCTAAAACACGACCAACACGGCCTGACGTTTCCTAGGGGACTAAAATTTGAGCTCGAAGTCTGGGATGCGGGAGAGGGCTCTTTTCTTCTTCGCATATCCAGCTGAATGTTTAAAAGGAGCTTGTTAGTGGGATCATGTCTTTGTGAGACATCAGCAGCGGGATCTACGATACTAAAATCCCGTGTTCAAAAGCGTCATGTGTGGAGAGGGCTGTTTGCCTTGGATGTAGAACCGTGTCTTCAAATAAAAATCCTGTTCTGTTGATGTGCTGGTCTTGTCCACTATGTCTAGACTCTTGCTTTACTAAAAACATCCCAGACGACTCTTGATGGGCCAGCCCTTTCTTCCAATTCAACAATTCACACACTCCCAAAGCCGTGGTCGCACGGTGCGGTAAGATCATGATAATCATCACTACTACCTTAATATAGCGCACTCCCCAAAAGGAAAACCAGCCTTCGTGCCGCATAAAAATTGTATCCACTCCAATGCTACCCCCACCCATCAATCGATCAAAAAAAGAATGAACTACTGGTCACTACGAGGGTCGAACTCGCGACCTTGGCGTTATTAGCACCACGCTCTAACCAACTGAGCTAAGCGACCTGCGACTCATATACTATCCCCCAGCCCCATAACTGATCTATGTCCACATCTCAAACCCAAACAACATGATCTGACACTCAACAGTCACAACAGCATACCCCAGCCGCATTTTGTTGTGGAGCTGGATACTGAAGGGAGAAAATTGTGATTGCGCGGGAGATATGTGTGACTCTGATGTACGCCAAAAAATTTGCACCGAGGTGGGGACACTGCTTTTTATATACCGGGAGTGGGGCGCTTGGGTGGAAAGGGTTAGTGGGATGAGGGGTGTGTTAGCGTTGGGAGGAACTGGTAGGGTAGGGGTTGTCTTGGTGGTTGTTGAGATCTGTGTAGAAATGGGAATTTGTAGTTTGGCAATGTTAGTGACGGTGTCGTATTGGGAAACTGATGAACTCGCCTTTGATAGAAATAAAGATATACCGTGTTCATGGAGCGAACAAGATGGTCGGTATGGGTACTCGTAGCGGCGAAGAGTAGATTGAGTTGAAAGTTTGTGATGTGTTTTTGCGTTTCGAAGTTCGGTTTGAAAGGTTCTCTGGAGGCGGAACACTTTATCTTAAACACTAGTTATCTTGCTATCTTCGCATGTCAAGAACTCATCTCTTTTTATTGCGACGATGTTTACTCGGAGGCGAAGTGACCCAATATCTCTCGATTGTGATCAATCTTCATCCAGATAAGAGGATGGCAATCGAGATAGTGCATGGGTATATTACTGCTGCCTTCCCAACATGTTATGTCGTTTCCCTCTTTTGCCCTTCGCCTGAACCACGGTAGCCCCTTGCACTCACTTTAATCCAATGCTACCTCATATCAAACCCCGTAAACACATGCCCCGGATCCAAAACAATCGATTCATCCAAATTCGTAAACTGCAACGCTTCCGAATTCAAATCGAAAGAACTCGAGTCATCAAATGACAGGTCGAACCCGTACTGCGCTTGCAACGGCGACATGAAGTTTCTATGCAACGCATTAGTATCTCACAACCCATTTTCGGAGATGCACTCACGGATCCAACGTCCCCCAAAGCTGCGCAATAAGATCATCATCCAACAAGACGCCCTTCTCCCCAGCCCCTTCCCCCTCTTCAGTAATCCCCAAATCCACAAGCCTCATCGGTGTCTCCTCGGTAACCATCTTACAAAATCCAATCTGCTGCATCGTGCGCAACAACTCAATGCTAGCATTAATATTACTCCTATAATGGTTCATCTTCGTGTGCGCATATGCCAAGATGAATATCATAATGATGCGGAGTAAGCATGTACTGTCGAAAGCAGTGAGACTACCGAGTGTGTCGTCGGCACCCATTTGCTGGAGTATCGCGAGCGACTTCTGCGCGGCGTCGATGCAGGTTTTGCCCATGCGTTCGAACCAGATCTTTTTGCTTGAGCTGAGTGTCTTGTGTTTCACGACTAGATAGAGGAGGAATGGACGGCAGAGGAGAATGGTTGAGCCCCAGTAGTGGAGGTGGAGGACTGCGACAGCGCGTTTGTATGTTGGAGGGGAGGGCACGTCGTGTTTGAGGTGTGGTGGTATGAGTTGCTGCCACTTCTGGAGAGATAGGAGTAGGTTTGATATAGTGGAGAATGAGAGTGTTTTGGCGCTGGTCGATCGCTCGGGGTAAACTGCCTGGATGATTTCTCGCTTGAGGCGACAGAGAGAGACGGAGGTTGAGAGCCAGGAAAGGGGAGTATGCATCCCGGGATACAATAACTAGACCAGTCAGTATTAAACGCTACATTCGAGGGCGTGACTGTGTGAAGTACCTGCTCGGATGGAAGCGGAGTATCTATCTTCAATAACCGCTCGTCAATCAGGGTTGGGCTACCACCTCTCGACGCAATTTCTTGATCCAAGATGAACAATGTCCACCATATCCGCCGATTCTGCTCCCGTTCCATGGTTTGCCCAGACCCAGGCATCTGGTCTCTATGGAGACCTAGTGAGTACGCGATTTGGATGCTTGCGCCCATGTAAAGATACGAACTAACTCTTGAGCAAAGATTCTCGAGGGCGATACTCTGTGAAGATGTTAGCCTGCAACCTTCGCCGTCTTTGTGAGACCTACCATAATAGCTAGCCCACGGATGCTATCAATATCAGCTTCATCATACACCTCTGGCACAAGGTGTTTGGCAAGCGCAATGTAATCAGTTGAACTCTTCTCGTCAAAGCCTAAACGCCGATCTGTGCCCGTTGGTGGCGCGGAGAAGTTTGCTGCGCCGATGGCGAATATGCAGTAAAGTGAGCACATCCATGAGCTCGTTGGAGGTGGCGCAGTTGCAGAATAGGTTCGCTCCACCCGGCTGAGGAACGCCTCGATGGGGTAAAGCCAGTATGTGCAGTGCACATCTTCGAAGAATCGCGAGACGTAGTGGTCGCAAGCACTCCGAGGAGGCAGGTAGAAATGATCTCCTGGGGTCGCTTCATCAACAGTGGAGGGCGTTGGAGTCGGTAGTCCCGGTGGATAGGACCCTATCTTTGGCGGTCTGATGATGGCAGACTTCGGCTGCGACTCATCGCCAAGTGAGCATACTGCTGCGTTGAATGGTATTTCAGAATGGGCACCAATGTATCCTGTTTTGTCAGCAAACGCCAACTTACGCTCTCGATCCTACTCACGATATCGCCCTCTGGAGTCCTTCATCATGCAGCCAAGTGGTTCATGTAGATCGTTCACAGATTCCACAACGGGATCTGCTTCCTGTGGCGTCTCCTCATCACTCGGTGAAGTGGATTCTGGTGAGGAGGGACTATGTGTTTGCCGACATACTGGGGATGCCAATGTCCCATTCGAAGCGTCATTCGCGAGAGATCTTAGGGTCTGTATGTTGAGCTCTTGATCTGGGAAAAAATACTCCAGTATACGCATCGAGCATTGGTACTCTTCCTCCGTAACGTGGTAGTAGGGACGTTTTCGACGTGGGGTCGCAATGCGACATGACGCTCCAGTGCGTGCGCAATAACGGCAAGGGCCGGGTACTGGAGCTCACAGTCAGCGCTACTCTGGGTTGACCTTTGGATCTGTTCTGGGAGACTTTACCTGGATCGATGCACTGAATAGGTGGTTAGCCGCTGAGCGTCTGAAAGGGCCTTGGAAAACTTACCTTAGTCTTCCGGCTTCTGCACCGGTCGCAGCTACTGTGTACTCTATGAGGATTCGGTAACCTATTTGAAGTACCTGTCGGGTTGCCGGTTGTTGAAACCTCGGTCATATTCCTTCTTCCTTAACACCGATTGTCTCTATCGGAGTACACTGAGCCTAAACCTATGTCATGCAATTACAAGCTGTAGGCGTTCAAGATGTTGTTGGTAGACAAACTGCGTTCCGTCAGTAACGTTGGAGAAGGTTCGATTGCATATGCGGGGATCCTCTGAAGATGTGGGGTCGCTTCTTAAACTCATATGCAAGTCTAACGATCTCTGGGCATCGAATGAATCGTTAGTTTGTCCGGCTAATTTAACAGATCGAGTTCATATATAACAGCGGACGCATGGCAGGAGAAGCGAGTGCATCCATGACAGAACTCGAAATGAACACGAAGATGGATTGCCATCCCAGAATTTCTATGGGAGAATAAAGCGAATAACTCTATCACGCGATCTTGATGACAACAGTCTTGATCTCAAGGAAGTTATTCAGGGAGTACAATGGCTCCCCTTCACGACCCACTCCCGAGGACTTGTATCCACCAAACGGCATGTCCTTCCCGAGTGCCGGACTGGTGCAGTTCACTCCAACTGTACCAGACTCGAGTCCTTTAGCAAATCGAAGCGCGCGATCGATGTTCTTCGTGAACACAGCTGCGTAGAGGCCATATTCTGTATTGTTAGCCTTGGCGAGCACTTCCTCCTCCGTTTTGAACACATTGATGTTAACCACGGGACCAAACACCTCCTCTTTCATAATGGTTGCATCTTCCGGAGTGTTGGTGAAAATGGTTGGCTGGATATAGTAGCCATCTCGGTCAGAAGGAGCTCCGCCGCCTAAGACTAGATCACCGGATTTCTTGCCCATCTTAAGATACCGCAAGACTGCCTTATGCTGAACTTCATCAGCTTGAGGGCCGTGGTTGACTCCTTTCTCCAGAGGGTCGCCAATCTTGATGTTTTGAATTTGCTTCGTGAATTCCGTGATGTACTTCTCTGCAATAGTATCTTGAACGTAGACGCGTGAATTGGCCATGCAAACTTGGCCGCTGTTCCATTGGATACTGTAAGCTGTCTGCTTAACCGCATCTTCAAGATCTGCATCTTCGAAAATCACAGCTGGAGACTTTCCGCCAAGTTCAAGCATGACTTGCTTGAGATTTGACTTTGCAGCCGCTGCTTGGATGAGGCGGCCTGTGCGACCAGAGCCCGTGAAGGAAAGTGCTCGAACATCCATGTGATGACTCAAAATTGAGCCAGACACGTTCCCAAAACCCGTGATGATGTTGATGACTCCTGGAGGAAAGCCTGCCTGTTGAACAAGGGTTGCAATCTTTGCCGATGTCAATGGAGACTTTTCGCTGCTTTTCAGCACAACGGTATTGCCGACAATGAGCGCCGGCGCAAGCTTATTGGCGAGGAACAGTAGGGCTACATTCCAAGGAATAATGGCAGCTACGACACCGAACGGCTGGCGAAAGGTCATGTTGATGAATCCCGGCGTCTGAACAGAAGTTGTGCCCTGCACGCTATAACCGACTTCAGAGTAATGGTCGAATTTGGCGGCACAGGCATACGCGTCGAAGAAACCACCCATAGGCTTCCCCATCGAAACTGCCTCCAATGCAGCAAGTTCGTCGTTGTTCTCACGGATCAGATTCGCAAGCTTCTTAAAGTACGGGGCGCGCTGATCGGGAGACAGAGCAGACCATGATGGGAAAGCCGCTTTTGCGGCAGCCACCGCTCGATCGGTATCCTCTTCGGAGGCCTCATACACTTCAACAGTATCAATATTGGCATTACGACTGAACATTCGTCAATGATGCTTACCTTTAGCGACAAACTTCAATGTGGCGGGGTTTTTTATATCGAAAGTCTTTCCATGGGAAGATTCGGAGAACTATGGCGTGTCAGCTTTGCATACACCCCGTGAGTTGTGGCAGCTCACTTCGCCATTGATGAAGAGACGCGTTTCGATTTTCTCCGGGAGCGACATTTTGAATAATTGTATGTTCGAGCTCAAGGTGATCACAGCTAAGTGCTCTTGTATATCTCCCAGATATATAATCTGTTGTGGATGCAAGGGCTGATTCGGAGCACTTGGATCTAGCTCGGAGTTCCACGCGCACCACCGCTAAGAGAACGTCAAGGCCGACTACAACGTCAATGACAAATACAAAGAAGTCGCAATCGTAGTGGGAGTCGGCATTCACTGGTTTGAATCGGCAACGGTACAGTTTGAGAAGGGAAGGGCGAGATGCGCGTGGAAACCTCAACCCCACATGGCGAGGTTGTTCCGGCTGTGTGACATGCTCGTGTTTGCGGGGATGTTGGACGTGTCGCGAACAGGCACCCCACCGCCTCCAACGCATCGGAAATGTCGCCCGCAGTGTCCTGCAGATGGCAATTGGAAGATGCCGGGTCAATGGGTGGCACCTGTTTGCGGAGGGGACGCGGGAGTTCTTGCCTATCATGGGGTCCCATGGTCGTGGATCGCGCGCCGTGCATTGCACCGAAGCCACGAAGAGCTTCGTAGCGGATTTGGGGAAGTCACCATAAAAGAGACGGCGTCCATTGATAAGAAAATGTCAGATACTACAGAAAACGATTGCCATGACCGACATCGAAGAGCTCAAGAAGGTGGTTGCACAGCTACAGAAGGAGGTGACACGGTTGAGTGGTGAGGAGTCTGGTCCTTAGTGTCCAGACAATCTCCTCAGGCTAACTCACGTGACCCAGATCAAGAAGAGGTCCGCAAACTCCAGTACAAGTACGGCTACTACCTTGACAAGTGCCTATACAAGGAGGTGAGATATCATCCTATATCGCTGTAAATTATTCGGAAACTGACGGCGGACAGGTTGCTGAGCTCTTCTCCGACCACCCGGACACCTGCGTCGAGTTTCTCGGTGGCCGCTACAATGGCAAAGCAGGTGTCAAACGCCTCTATATCGGCCGATTTGCTAAAGTCTTTGTGAACGGCCGGAATGGCCCTGTACATGGATTTCTACTGGACCACCCCCAGATCCAAGGTGTCGTTGATGTCAATGCCGACAGCACCCGCGCCAAAGGCCGATTTCGAAGTATGATGTCTGCAGGAACACATGAAAGTGTCAAAGACACACATCCGCGCGGCCTAGTCCAATGGTGGGAAGGGGGCATCTATGAGAACGAGTACATTAAGGAAGATGGAGTGTGGAAGATTTTCAGGTTGAAGTACTTCCCCTTCTGGCACGCGACTTTCGACAAGGGGTGGTCACACACGAAACCAAATTACGTTCCGTTCCTGAGCACTACCTTTCCCGAGGATCCGATTGGACCTGATGAACTCTGTTCTAATCCTATGCTTTGGCCGGACACCCGTGTTGTGCCTTTCCACTATGAGCATCCGGTTACAGGCGTCCAAGTGGCAGACGATGATCTGAGGGCTCCGCACTTTGGAAAGGATTCTTCCACGAGTGCACCACCTTTGACTCTCAGCGAGCCGGCATCACAAGCTTAGATACCAAATGCAAGATGTTTGAGATAAAAGACGCTCCTTCATTTTCCTTCAGCTCTGTGTGATGAACCATCCATGCGCCAAAGCAGCTATTCGATAGCCATCATTGACTCGCTGGTTGCGTAGAAACTGCGATAATATCTCACTGAAAACCAAGCAGCGCATGACCCTTAATGAGAAGCCTAGAGGTCTTCAACTCAAAGTCAACTCAAAGACAGGATGTATTTTAAAGTCTAACAGGAGCTACATCCCCAATCAGCTACTACCACGGGTCAGCTGTGAATCAGTGTTACTCCTCCAACGGCAGTTTGAACAATCGAATAGCATTTGTTCTTGCCACGGCTTGCTTCTGATCTTCTGGCAAGTCTACTGATTTCCACCAATTCTGCCCCTCCTCTACTTGCTCGTACGGAGTGTCTACCAAATTAGCGTTAGGACCAGTCATGAGATATTGAAAATACTTACCAATGGCAAACAAACATCGATCTAGCCCAAGCTCCTCAATACAGTACTTCAGTCCTCGTGTATTGAAGTTTCCTGATGTCGTTATTGATACATTGTGCTTCCAGTAATAACCATAGTCCTGCTTCATAGGCCGAGAATCCCTTTTCCACGGGTGGTTGATCCAATGATTGGCCCTCCACAAGTTGAACGGTATGCTGATTGTCCGTCAGCATGTTACTGGCAAGGCTCATTCCGTACTCACTTTTCTCCAAGGTGGCCAGCGACTATCTGTACCTTCGGATACCTATCAAATATCCCAGACGAGCATACTGCGTAGAGATGCCAACTCAAATCGAGGTGAAACTGCACCCCAGCTCCCAGAAGATGTTTACGGTCTCCATACCTAGTTCCTGACTGAAGATCCTGCTTGATCGCAAACCTCGGATGGAAGTAGATCGGAACATCCAGTTCTTGCACCGTTTCCCAGAATATATCGTAGTCACGGGTGTCGAAATACACCTTCCCTTTTCCATCTGTGCCTGTGGACTGGAAATCATTCACTAAGCCTCCAAACATCCCCAGCTCTTTTACTGCTCTTCTCAACTCATCAGCTGCGTCTTGGGCGTTGTGCATTGAGAGTGCAGCGAACGCTCCGAATCTCTTTGGATTCTTCTTAACCTCACCAGCAAGATAGTCGTTGGCGACTTGGGCCATCTTTTTCGCGTTTTCAGGGTCTGGTTCTCCTTGTGCGCCCGGTGAGGTCAATGAGAGTAGCATGTACTCCACGCCATGCTCATCCATGCTCTTCAAGCGTCCATCGTGGATATCGAGTAGGCGTCGCTCGTGAGCAGTCAATCCAGAGTCGTCGCTTCCGGGTCGCATAAGATTCTGGAACTGAGCAAAAGTATGCGCTTCCACTCCCGCCGGGTCGATAATCGCTTCTTCGATTGCAATTGTTCCCCTCATGGCGGCTCGGCTCTTGGAGAATTCCTACTCGGGGGCTCTACAGCTGTATATAGGCAGCTGGAACGGCTACCACAATAAGACAACAAAATTACAGCTTCGTTCTTCGAACTGAACACGCAACTCTCAACATGCTCACTGCATACTGATTAGCCACACCGCTACCCTTGCAACGCCCCTCCGCAACGCTCAAATCCAACGCCCCATTTCGCTGAGAGCCACAGGCACCACTTCCGCCCTGATGCACGTACGTTCAACGTCCATCGGATCAATCCTGGCGACCCCACAAGCACGCGATCTGTTGTCGGTCTGATGGAACCGATGGACATTTACCCTAGCTTCCACCCGCCACAACCCCGCGTCCCCACATCAACCAAAACGGGAGTACAGCCAAGGAGGACTCAGCCTTACGAACATTGTATCACGCGTTTCTTATTCCCACTACATTTAGACGACGATATGGATATGGTTTCGGGATTCTTTTTTCATTCTTGCGCCGGACCTCCGACCACTATCAAAAATGGCTCACCTATTCTCTCTTGCTACTCCCCCACCGCCTGCCTACGAGAATGGAAAGCCCTCCGAAGGCCAAATCAAGTATCCGAACACTGGGTTCTTCCAAGGCTTCAATAAGCCATCGCGTCTCGAAGCCGACATCTACACACTTGAAACCACTGGCACCATTCCAAAAGACATCAACGGCACGTTCTACCGGGTCCAGCCCGATCACCGCTTCCCACCCCTGTTCGAAGAAGATATCCATTTCAATGGCGACGGTTCAGTTTCTGCGTTCAAGTTTGAAAATGGGCTCGTAGATTTCAAACAGAGATATGTGCACACGGAGAGATTCAAGGCGGAAAAGAAGGCGCGGAGATCCTTGTTGGGTCGGTACAGGAACCCGTGGACGGATAATGAGATGGTGAAGGGGATTGTGAGAACAGCGAGTAACACCAATGTTGTGTTTTGGAGAGGGGTTTTGTTGGCGATGAAAGAGGATGGACCACCATTTGCAATGAATCCCGATACCCTGGAAACAATTGGAAGATATGACTTCGATGGGCAGGTCCAATCCCCTACATTCACAGCGCATCCGAAATTTGATCCTGAAACGGGGGAGATGGTTTGTTATGGGTATGAAGCTGGAGGCGATGGACATGATGCGAGTTGTGACATCGTGGTATACACTATTGATAAAGACGGAAAGAAAACCGAAGAGTGTTGGTACAAAGCACCATTCTGTGGGATGATACATGACTGTGCGATTACGAAGAACTATTTGATACTTCCTCTCACGCCTTTGAAGGTGGATCTTGAGAGATTGAAGAAGGGCGGAAATCATTTCGCTTGGGATCCAGATGAGGATCAATGGTATGGTATTGTTCCACGACGGAATGGGAAGCCCGAGGATATTGTTTGGCTACGAGCCGATAATGGTATGGGTTTGGTTCCTCTACCCTTGCTACGGACCATTGGAGATATGAGGCTAACATCCAAAGGCTTCCACGGCCATGTGGCAGGCTCATACGAGACACCTGACGGAAAAATAATAGTGGACCTCACCATCGCCTCCGGCAACGTTTTCTACTTTTTCCCTCCTCCCTCGTCATCACCTACACCGCCTGCACTTCTCCGCCCCAACAAATTCCTCTCTGACACCTACCGCTGGACTCTCGACCCCTCTCTCCCGTCCGGTAGCCGCATCACGCCCACACGAACCTATGGTACTAATGGCGAGTTCTCTCGAATAGACGACCGCTATCTAACAAAACCCTACAATCATTTCTGGCAGTGTCAGATTGACCCAACGAAGCATTATGATTTCGCAAAATGTGGTCCCCCAGCAGGAGGACTGTTCAATGTCCTAGGACATTTCGAGTGGGATACAGGGCGGAAGGATACATGGTGGGCAGGCCCAACGTGTACATTCCAGGAACCGGCATTCATCCCGAAACCCGATTCTGCCAAGGAAGGTGATGGGTATCTCGTTGCGTTGCTGAACCATTTGGATGTGCTAAGAAATGACATCCTTATTTTCGATGCGTTGAATTTGGCCCAAGGGCCGTTGGCAGCGATCCATCTCCCGGTGAAACTTAGGCTAGGGTTACATGGGAACTTTGTTGAGCAGAAGGATCTGGATGAGTGGAGTGAGAGGAGAAAGGAGGGGGGTGTAGTTGGGCCTGCAAAAGCTGCGACTGAGCCGTTGCCGTGGCAGAAGAAGCTGATAGAGGAGGGTTTGAAAATCAATGGGTATGGTGGTGATGGGACAAATGGGTTGAATGCACATTCGTGAGGGAGTAGATAGATAGCCAAGCACATGATACATACAATTTAATTCCCTGCTATCTGAGAAACTATCTACCAGTGATGAGTGAGAGATCTCGACAGCGGCAGACGCCTTGCAACGGCGCCATAGAAATTATCCCTTAAAAGAATATAGACTGACCGTTCTCACCAAGGATATCACTACCCGTTCCTTCCTGATGCTACGGTATCAGAACTACACCCGGCTGCGAATATATTAGAACGAGCCACAAACTTCGACCTCGCGCGTTCGTGGCCGACACCACTCCGCGCCGCGTTCGCAGTATTAATTCAATCCACTAAGGGAAGAAGGCTCTAAGAAGATATATAGACGATGCCTTCCCTATTGTATATCTAGGGCGTGACAAGAAGGTGCGGGACTTAAACAGGCATCTTTGACAGTGGTGACAGTTTGTACACATGGATCACTGCAGCAAATTACGACCTGCAAGAAAGCTTTCAACCTAAAACATGAAGATTAAAGATGGGCTTCATGTTGAAATACAATCGCAATGGGCATATATACGTGAGTATGTTGCACTGCCAGGGTGGAGGCCACTGCCGACTTACACAGCTCTGGCCGAGTCCACCTTCACTTCCACCACTATCAACATAAATCAAACATTTGATAACCTGCCTCCTATTGTGTGTGATAGAATAGCGTCCTATCACTTTCCTTATCACTTTCCTTATCACTTTGAGTCATCATAACGCGGGAAAGCGCGTGTTTTTCGCGCTTCTTGGCGCTTCTTGACCGTGGTGATCTGACCGCCAGGTTCACCTTTCACGCCCTTCACCCCCAGATCACACCGACAATCGCTATTGTCTGTTACTATTATTCAGGTCAACCACTAGCGTCTCCCTTAGCGCGTCCCGCTGGCAGCCCGCTGGCCCCAGTATATAAACCCCCTCTCCCCCCCTCCCCCTTCTTCTCTCCTTGACTGCTTTTTTTTACAACCCGCGACCGTATACGACGAAAAAGACGACGGGGCCGAGCCCTCAACACCCCACCGACCTCCCAATACTGGACACGCCAACCGCACGACTCACTCGCCTTCACCTTCACCTGGACTGGACTGGACTGGACTGCGCTTGCTTTCGTGCTTTATTTGACGACCCCCTGGGTGTTTTCCCCCTGGGTGAAGCGTGCGTGCGTTTGCTTTCATCGCGTTGTCTTTTTCTCACCGCTGATGAAGCTTGTCACTGGACTTGCGACCGGCGATGGAGGGCCCGACCGGGCGAGCCTCCCCTGCACGTTACCGAACGCCTTTGGTTAGTAGGGTGTTAGGGTTGATCTGATACGGCAGGATCAAGCGGATCTCCGGTTGCATGCTGACTCCTGTTCTCCGAACGACCGCATGGTTACGTAGGTTGGTGGTTTGAGACGGTGCAACTGGGTTTCGTAATCACATATCGGAGTGGCGGTGGATAAAGGCAAGCTGGTGGAGGCCGGGGTATTGGGCGAGCTTAACGGAGCAAGATGGTCCGGCGAGACGCTGAGCTCTGGCCATCACCGGTCGAGATGGTTTGCCGACGCAGTCTCGTACTCAACAAGTACGCATCCGACAAACTCTCGAGAGCTTCTTCTTCTTCTTTTCTTCCTCCTCCCTACCGACCGACATCACGATTCGACTTCGACTCTCTAGCTGGTCCGGCAGAAGGACACTGCAATTGAGGGCATGCAGCTTTGCTGATCCCCCGGAGGTGGTGACTGGTGGGGGCGAGTCGGGGGCCTCCACCTAGAGAGATCAATCATTCCTTTTCATTGCTTTGCCAGCTATATGCTGGCAAGTGAGGAAGAAGACAAGGTCTACTGCTCACATCACAGACATAGCTGATGTGGTATGATCAATGACTTCACCTCTCAATATCCTTTCAGCTGGCACAGTACGATTTGTTTGGCTTATCCATTCCTATGCTCGCGAGCAAGTTTGTTTTTGAGGTTGGTGGTCGGTGATAGCAGAGTTCTATGTCTAATCATTACGTCAAGTGTCTTGGTCCGCTCGAACAGCTGTTGCACAAAAGTGTGGCATTTAAAAGCTATACTGTATTGATCAGATCGTCTGTAGAGTAAGAAGTAGTGAAGCCAAATCATATTGATGGTCAGCCTTTATGAGAAATTGTGACAATCATCCTTCACCAACTTGTATTCAAAGAATCTCTAGTACATAGCAAAAGCCTGGCCTATGAGTGAGAGACTATTTCCATCTGCATTCACCAGCGAGCCTGGTGCAGCCCATTGATATGCGTACCGCTCGACATAATCCTCACCATCCAACCATGGAAGCACGACCTTCAAGAAGTTGATGACTTCTTCTTCACTTCCAGAAGCCCCAAACTCAGTCAACCAGATAGGGCGACCACGGGCTGCGTCTCGAGAATCCCGAATGAAGTTCTTGAAGTAGTCGATGTTCCATGCAGCATCATACCTACAGATCCCTGTCAGCCTTCGGATTGCTTCGTGCTGGGACGGGACATCTCACCAGTGAACAGCAACAAAGTCATACGTACATCCCGAACATGCATCCTCAAATTGTTTCAGCCAAGGCAATCCCATGGGGCTATTCGTGGCTGAGTCCAATACCCCATTCGACACAGCAGGTGCTCCTACCCTGACATATTGTCTATACTTTGCAATAGGCTGGATATACTGCCTGTATGCATCGACGGTGCTACCGACATTCTGCATGCATGCCCCTCCGAACCTTTACATGCCACATTCAGTCACTAAACGGCCCAAAGGTAGGCAGAGAGTAGATACGCACCCGCACTGATCTGGCTCATTGAAGCTTAAAATGTGCCGACTCCCGTCCAAAACTTCCAACGGCCATCTTTGACTCCAGACACTCGTGTGGTCCGGTAAGGTGGAGTGTAACATGGGAACATATTCAAAGCTGGGTTCTGCACCTTGGACAGTGGAATCCCAGTTGTACATCCAGGACACTTTCGAACCGGGGATTGCGAACAGATGGGTGAACGCGGGATCGTTGAAGGGAATGCCTCGCTTGCTCGAGGCTGTAAACTCGTCGCGGGGCCGAAGGGTAGTGGGAATGGCAGAAACCAAATTGGAGAAGGTCATCACTATCGTGAGAGAGTGTGATCTCATTTTGAGAGAATCGCGAAGCTCTTACCGTAAAAAGAGAAGCTTCAGGACAACAATTGTAGACCTGGGAAAGTGGCCAAGTTCAAATTAGTTGCAGTGAGAGAGCAAGAACCGTTTCGAAGTAATGTTGAGCTAACACGGAGATGCCAATTCGCGGACCTCATTTTGGCTTGTGATGTCCAAATGCAAGCGTATTCACCAAACAAAATTTGTTCCTTCCCGGTGTCGTTGCTTGAGCCGATACTGGCTACATTTAAGAAAGTGGAAACCGACCCATCCGCACACAATTCTACCTTGTAGTCGTGGCAAGAAGATAGCATAATAGCTCATGGAATTGTGTAATTTTGCGAAGTGTTTGATGCGGAGCACATGTGAGATCCGACACGTGAACCTAAAGTTGAGAGTAGTTGAAAACTTTCAATCATCTAAAAGCGTTCCCCGATTATATTCCTATGTCAGGAACAGAATGTGTTCTAGAACAGTGTGAGACTGCTGGGGTGCTTCTGCCAACCGGTCTCAACATATGTTTAGACCGATCAACCTCTCAACATCCGAGGCATGCTGTAGAGATCACATGTCCTGAAATACACACTGGGTCCAACTCGGCCACCTTCTTCCGTCCCCAATTTATTCGGAATCCTGCATCCATAATCTTGCGCTCCTTGTGTCACTGCCACCATATTAACGAAATCTGAGCACTGGACACGTCGCGCCTCATCATGGGCACAAATTCGACCGCAACCAGTGAGGTTATGGAAAATACCGTCAACTAGGAGAGCGAAAAGTGTCACGAGACAGAGCAGTCATTGATATGCCATGCGGAAACGGTGTGAGAAGTTCTTGATCAAAGTGAAAGCCACGGGTAAGGTCATAAATTAGACATTCAAAGAGGAAGCAAGGCTATAATCCTAGCAGTAATGTTCAAGCGCCCAGTCACCAATACTTTTGAAGCATGAACAGCTTGGTCGTGTTGGGGCGATGCGTATATTTGAAAGCCAACTTCCGCCCGGTTCTGGTGTGCATCGCGTACGGAGTATCCCCTCCGAAAGTCAACAGAAAATGCTCGAATAATATTTTGTGCTCAGAAAAGTTCATTTACTGAACCACTCAAATGGCGTGATGTCGTCGCAGACCCCTCCCTCGACCTCTCCTTCTGGAGTGCTTCCCCGCACCACCACGCACTTTTCATACCCCAAAAATGGCCAAGTCTATTTCCCCAGACAATATCGAGTTCCCTTATGGTTACACGCTATTTAGAGCAGCCAGTCCCGTTTTTACAATATATTAGATTGGATGAAGCAAGATTTCTGTGGTTGCAGTAATCTATTTATCCCTGCTAACCGATGGCATAGCCGGACCGTGCAGAAATGTCGAAAGCTTGTTTGTGTGATACTGAAGATGGGTATCGTGCACTCGTAGTCGTAATAGCAATGTTCTCAGATGATTCTGTGTCCTTTTGTTTTCAAAGTTGGTGTTCGTGTGCCCCGGTGGCTCCACACCAGCAATGGCTTCAAAAATGCCGTTCAACTCCAGACACTTACACCGTACGACGTTGCTTGGGTTCACCATCACCGCCTTTCTTGCTATTGCGTTCTTGTTCAATGAGAAAAACGTACAAGCCGGATTATTCGATCAAGCACTTGCTGGCCAGATCGCGCTTACGAATATCTCGGAGTCACGATCTAAGAAGTATCCAACACCAGACTCTAATCCAGAAGCAGCGTATAAGAGGCTAGATCTTGCAGAAAAGGAGTGTACAGACACCTTCCCAGATTTGACAAGAGACATAATTGAAGCCTCTCAACGGGGGGAGTTTCTCCTAAACAAGAGCGACCCAGACTATAAAGGGTTTGTTCAAGGTCGCATCAACGATAATCATGTAAGACGCTCAGCCCATGGTAACTCGCTTCAAAATTGTCTTGGAATACTTACTGAATCAGTCAAGCTTTACATCCTCAGCACAGCTCCCGATTTCACGCCAGAAATCATCCATCAACGTACCGCCATCCTGCATCAAATCCACCGCGCAATACTCACATCCCCCAATCCACTTCCGGATACACACTTCGCGTTTGTAATCAATGACAATCCGAGGAACAACTCGTGGGCATTCTCACGCCCAAACAAAGTCTCGTCGCACAACACATGGCTCATGCCCCTGTTTGGTTTCTGGAGTTGGAAGTCCCACAGTACGGGACTGGGTACCATGGAGGAAGTCTTAGATCGGATCCGGTCGGTCGAAGATTCAACGCCTTGGGAGAAGAAGAGTAATAAAGTTGTCTGGAGAGGGACTCCGTGGTTCAACCCTCTTGGCTATCAGCATCTTCGCCAAGACTTGCTCAAAGCAACAAAGGAGCAGCCCTGGGCTGATGTTCAAGCACTGAACAAAGATGCTGGGGGCAACTTGCTGAGCATTGAAGACTTCTGCAAGCATAAGTATGTCATCTACACGGAAGGAGTGACATACTCTGGACGACTGCCATATCATCAGGCTTGCAAAAGTGTCCTGATCACTGCACCGCTGACACACTTGACACATACTGCATGGTGGATGAGACCAATAACAGCTAAAACTCTGATGGCTAGTGGAGCCCAAAAGCACACGGACGAGGCGAACGCCAACCAGACTATGCACTCCCATTTCAAACCACTATTACCGACGGTTCTGGATTGGAAACAGGCAAACGCAATCTACGTTGATCCCTCTTTTACGGATCTTGGTTCCGTCATCAGCTTTCTAGAGCAAAATCCTCATATAGCAAAGACTATTTCTCGTAATCAGAGAGAGGTACTTGTTATGCGGGGATACCTCAGCCCAGGGGCAGAATCGTGTTATTGGAGGGCTTTGATAAGAGCTTGGGCAGGTCAAGCGATCATAAGCGATGAATGGGGCGAAGATGTCGGAATTCGATTTGAGGAATGGATCACTAGGGAGATTCTACATGGCAAGTCGGAGAGGCTTCGGGGAAAGATTGAACTAGAAAGAAGCGCGCGGCAGCCATGCAGGTAAGCCAAATGACAGCCATTGCACATCGTTTGTCTCCTGGAGTGTGTTGCTTCTCCATCTTAATGAGTTCCACCACGCATGTAGTTCTTTGGCTGTTTCTCTCACCAATGTAATATATCCTAGCTTTCGACATCCACTGGATTGGTTCACCCAGACTTCCATATCTTCTAATTGATAAAACGTAAAACATACCCCTTACTTTCCTTCGGTCTCATGGTCGTACATTAGCGCCGAGATACTCTCGGGATCGCCAGCTCGCAGGGCTGAATGATCGTGGCTGTGCATTTCTTCAAGCCACTGCAGCCTAAAAATCGTCATGTCCTCCATGCTGATACCACTGCATCACAACATCTCTACCAACGATTCTAAACAGTTTACACCTCAAGGAGAAGTTCGTTTTTGGGAATTACCAAGGTACCTTGCACACGATCACGACATATGTATGTCAACGGTGGCCTTGGTATGATCACTCACGACAGCCATGGAGGAGAAACCAGCATCAGGTTCAGCTGAACCACACGATTCCGAGCCACGACGAACCGATCCTGAACACCAGCATAACATAACACCACGATATACTTATTCCCGGTTGAGCTCTGACCACGCGTCAATTCGACTGATCGAGGTATTACCTGGCAACAACGAAAGCCCTCTTCAATGTCAACTCTCACACCATCCACTGGACAGTGACCTACAATTTTATGCCTTGTCATACACCTGGGACCAGGGAGGAGGTTATCAGGATATTGGCTGTGATGGACGCAATCTGCGAGTTACAAAGAACCTGTGTAACTTCTTACTCCAGTTCCGCGAGACAGAAACACGACAATTCCTTTGGGTAGACGCAATTTGCATCGACCAAGAAAACTTCGAGGAACGCAGTAGTCAAGTTCAGCTCATGCGTCGGATCTATTCGGATGCTACCAGGGTATTTGTCTGGCTGGGAAACGCCAACAGCACCACTGCGCTAGCATTTAGACTCATTGAGGACACGATACTTGACCAGATTGATAAGAGCATTTGGGACGAGAATGCAGTAGTGGAATTGCTCAGTCGGCCTTACTGGAGTAGAGTCTGGATCATTCAAGAGTTCTTCCTGGCCAGAACCACGATTCTTTGCTGTGGGCCCCATTCCGTGGACATTCCGGCGACTTTCTTCTTTCCAGGAGTTCCTTTACATGATAAGAACTCCCATAGAAGTACACTAAGACATAGCCCAGGGTACCTCTTGTTAGATAAGCGTAATCAGTGGCGGGAACGCCCCCCGGAGACTGGTCATGGTGATCTCTTCTCGATGTCAGCAGTTCTTCAACGATTCGCCACTGCACAAACATCCGAAGTACTGGACAAAGTATACGGCTTGCTCGGCCTTGCCACTGATGCACATACTGGTTTACACCCTATATTCCCGGATTACTGTAAAACCCCTGCTCAACTTCTAATTGACGTTGTACAGCACCAATGCAAATCTTGGCACTCCTCTGAACAGATTGCAGAAAACAGACGCCTGATCCGATCACTGAAGCAGTCTCTGAAAGTTTCAGCTAAAGAAGTTTGTGCAAAAATAATCGAGGTTGCCCCGGATCTTAGACAACATTTGTACGCTTTCAGTTGTGACCCGCGGTACCTGCACGCCATCTGCTCAAAGGTGGGCACTGTGGTGGATGTCAAACCTCTTTCTGAAGTTCAGACAGCTATGTCATCAGGTGAAATCATCGAAAAATGGAATCAAGCCCTGGCCCAAAATTCATCATCTGTTGAGGTTCAATGGTCTTTTGCGGCTATAAATGAGGTATTACAACATGCCCAACTAGACGAAACCAACGATGTGTTGTCGTGCGACTTCGGTTTTGGCTTCGCGATTGAAACCCCTACGAATCTCGATCAGCGGTGGCGAGATACCACTCCCTGGGTCGAACAATTATTTCGACAAACTTGGAACGCACAGTCTACTCTATCTCCGACTTCGACCTTTTCTCAATTCCGACATATCCAGAAGTCAATCTCTAATCGAACAATATTCCTAGACGATCGCGGCTTTGTTGGAATCGGTGTCCATGGCATCGAACCGGATCACTGTGTGTGGACGCTGTTGGAAAATGATGGTCCACAGAGCGCTCTCATCACCTCCTCCTCCTATTCTACAAACAAGACGAAGACGTTCAACCCAAGCGAACTCTGTCAGAACAGAGTCTTCGCCACCATTATACCTCGGCAGAAAATCACATCACACCCAAGACCACAACCAACACATGGATGGTCAGAATACCTGCACGACCATCACGACCCCTTTGCGGCTGGTCGAAAACTTGATTATAGCATTTACGTCTTCGAGTCTTCAAGCATCACCGGATTGGTACGCTCTGGGTTGTTGAGTCCTAAATCGAACATCACGGACTGGGAATATTCTCAGTATCTCAGACATATGAAGTCGAAGAAAATTCAAGTCTGGGTGGATCCATTGTCTGAGGAGGCAATAAGCGACGATAAATTGTAGAATATACAAGAGGATTGATTCAAGCCTAAAATAGGTCACGCTGTGTTTTACATGCCGATGAATTGCGTCCTCAGAATCTTCATTGAATAATGTTTATCTCCTATTAAGGTCCAGCGTCCAGAAGGTTCAGGTATTTGAAATACTCGGCATCCCGTAGTCCCGGTACTGGGCTTAGTAGCTTGTAACTTAGGAGGTCTGGAAGCCACTCAGGCCCGAATTCGACTAGGTAAAACCGCGAGGAGTCCCCTTGTATTTCCTTTCCTATTGGAGGTATCTCACATCCTGTCGGCGACGAAGGATCTGTTTCTGGATCTGCTCTTAGCATTGAAATTGCTGAGGTGAAGACCGCACTCGCTACTGCCTCTATTCCAAAATTGAGCACTTCATGCTTGTCAGGTTGACGGAGGATCATCGCACTTTGTGGTGAACCGCTTTCGAGACATTTGCATATAAAATCGCCTCGTCCAATGTCTTCGGTACTGATACCGATGTGGCCTCTGTGATCCAGAAACAAGTTGAGCTGACAATCGGGGTTCCCGCTATTCATTCCGTTGGTAATATGTGGAGTTCCCATATGACTCAATGAGTTCTTTCTCACAAGATCTCGAAAGAAGGTTTCTACCCACTGAAGCCTTGTTCGATTAAGAGATCCTACGCCCTTCGCGAATCCATAAAATCCACTGTTATAGAGGTTTGCTACAGCTCTTACATCCAAAGAACGAACTTGCTCAAGTAACTTTTCTAGAGGCCAGAGAGACTCTTCCGAAACAAACTTTTCCGGAAAGGTACATTTCCATCTCTTGATTATTTTGAGCAACGCCTGTTCATCACCAGGAACGTATGAGGCGACGGAAACAATAGTGCCTATTCTTTCCGTCACGGTGAAAAAATGGTTACGGGAGCCCAAAAACGCATACATGTGCTGAACCAGCTCTGGAGCACTGCTAATTATGTGCTCTCGAAGCTCTTCTGCAGACACATCCAGACTCTTTCTGAGAGATTCGATCAAATTAATGCTGGCCGTTCGTCCCTTCCTGTTCTTCCAGTGACAGAGTTTCCTTATGATATCAACTAAAATTTCTGGGATTGATTTCGTGTAGTCGGGAGCAATGATCTTATGTGCGTCTGTGGTGATACCCAAGACTCCATAAATTCTGTCCCTGGGATCAGCACAAAGCTTGTCCGCAGTCACACGTAACACACTCGCGAACGCGAAGGAGCGACGGTCCCACTTTTTATGGCACGAGCAATCCCGCAAGGCTATGAGACTCCACGCCGGATGCCAATTTAAAGTCTTTCGCGCTAGAGGAAGATCCCATCCATATTTCCTTAGTTCTCGTAAATGTAACAGATTATCGATTGTCGACGAATACGGCCCACAGTAGAAGATGATATTCTTCGCCAGTAAAAACTCTTGAACAATCCATACCCGACGCCAATACGGCTTCCATAGTAATTTCCCCAGTATGGTCCACTGTGAAGCGGGCACCTCTTCCAATGCGGCAATGGCAAGGGGATCTGCACGACTTCTCCTTCGATGACCTAAACCCTTTGTGACCGCAAAAATGTCAAAGGCGGCTTTGGTGTCCTGGTCCTCTAATCCCAACCAAACATACACCAAAGACGCATTCGAATAAATGTTCGCCATAAGTGCAACCTGCCGGCTTCTTTCACCAATATCCTGTTGATTGATGCATATCGCATCCACCCAAAGTAGCGTCTCATAGTTCTCAGGCGACCTGCCGAATTGTCTCAGAAAGTGCCTCAGGTTATTCGTGCCTTGCACGAGTCTCCCATCGCACTCAATATATCCACTTCCACCTTCTGGACTCCAAGTATACGACAGGGCTGTGTACGGCGGAGCATCATCTAGTGGATATTCCGAGAGTGTGCATTTGATGGGTTGGGAATCAGAGCTCGGGAGGAGACGGACGAGGCGAAAGGACGAGGCGTTCGGATCGAGTGGGGTGTAGGAGTAAAGGTTCAGTGGGTCGCCGAGGTCTTCCATATTGAAGGATGCTTCACCGCTGGCTTCTGAGCTTGACATCGTATACGCTGGCGATGTGCATTGTCGATGTGTGTTAGCAAAACCAGGCAGAAGGCTGTTCGAGTTGCGAGAATGGGAGAGAAAAAGGTGGCTCGGAGGAGATGCGCAGCTCTCGAACAAGGCTGAAAGCTGGAGTGCACAAGGCTGAAAAACAAATACACCTCTCTCGTGTTCATCTGCACATGATAAATCAGCCTTGCGCCTATCGTTGACCAAGATCTCAGCCTTGCATCTGTTCAAGATTGCGCTCTGCTGCCAGGCTAGAAGGAGTGATTTATATGGAGTCGTAGTATCTAGATGTATTTATGAGTGACTTGGGCAAGCATGATTTCGACAAAGGCGAAGCACCATTTTAGACAGACCCCGTATTCATCCCATACTCAAATCTGCCTTGAGCATTATTTCTAGACTACTTGATCTCACTGTAGCACGTTTTTATACTTATTACTGCTGGCTCAGGGGCATTGAATTCTCTCATTGTATCTCTCCGCATCGCATCGTACACATTCATGATATATCAAGCCACCTACCCGACCTCTACACGTACCCATATATCAAACAAACACATACCAAAACCCAGACTCCCATCAAAGAGGATATAAACAGCCAAAATCTCCCACCGACACCGTCCCACCTACATCTCAACTCCTATCCATTCACCCACTCCCTTACCTACCCTACATCACACATACCTCCCCCCCAACCCTCACCGAACAGCAAACCCCGACCTAAACGTCGCACTCTCCTCATCCCACCCCTTCCCCCCCGTCCTCCTCCCCCGGTCAAACTCCCTATATCCGTCTCCACCCCTCCCACCATCCCTCTCCCTCTCCCGTTCCCTCTCTGCCCCCGTATCACTCCTCGTCCTCTTCTTCGCATGCTTCCTCGCCCCATACCCCCCCAAAAGCAACCCTGCAGCCGTCCCCAACCCAGGAAATATAGCGTCGCCGACGAGCCCCCCAACGCCCGCGCCTAGAAAAGTGTCGCGGTCTTTGCGGTCTTTGCGTACGGTGCGGGACTCTGTGTGCGAGTGTGGACGGTGGCGGTGGGGGCTATAGTCGCGGTCGCGGTCACGGTCGCGGTCGTAGGATGAGGATCGCGAGCGGGACCGCTGTCGGGAGTGCGAGTGGCGGTGTTTGCGGTGCGAGTGGCGACGGCGGCGGCGGGAGGAATCGCTGTCCGAGGTTGAGTAAGAGGACGAGTCGCTTTCGGTTTGGTCGGCGAAGTGGACTCGGGCGGGTTGGGAGTGGCTTCTTGAGGGTTTCAGGGGGACGCCTAGGTAGGCGTTTTGTTGGGGTGGTGGTGGTGGGTAGTTTTGTGGTCTTGACTTTTGGGGTTGTGCGTAAGGTGGTGATGGTTGTGGTCGGTTGTTTGAAGGGTAGGGTGGTTGGGGTTGGTGTTGGGGTTGGTAGGATTGTATTTGTTGCGGAGGTGGTGGTGGAACGGGAAATGGAGAGTATTGGGGAGGGGGAGTTCCATAGGGGGTGGATTGTGAGAGGTTATTCTGTTGTGGAGGGTTTGCAGGGAACTGGTATGGGGGGTGCTGGGGTGGCAACGGGTTCGGTCTGTGGTTTTGCATCGACGGGCCGCCTTGAGAGCCAAAATAGTAATCTGCAGCCGCCATAGGTTCCGAGTGTTCAATGTCACAGTATATTAAAATCAGGTATAACAATAATATGACGAGGTTGGATTTGAGAACGGAAGGCGGAGGTTAGAGCGAGGAAAGAAAGGTGAGGAAAATAGGTAAGGTGATGTTGAGAAATATGTAAGACATGAAGATAGACTAGTCAAGACTGTTTATGAATGGCCTCGTGGTGCGGTCACTCGGTCAATTGCTCACCCAACATCCCCGCATACGTCATCTCGCCGTCTCGAACGCATCGTCGGCACCCTGTCAGAGTGCGAAGAACTGCTTCGGGTAGACCGGAAGCCTTGGCTGGATGCTTTCGCCGCCTTGTTGGTAAGCATGGGTCCACTGCTGCATTCAAGTATGCGAGGCGATCACCCGCGAACCACTCTCTCGAATATTTGCTCGCTCTGGCGGACTGTCGCAACTAGGGATGCTGCGTCCCATGTCAACTGTTGGCAGCAAAACTGGCAAACACCAAAGAACTTCAAAAATGCTTGATTACAAAATGTGCAATAATGTAGGTGGTATCTTTGTTGCCGAACAACCCTCCCAAAATCCAAGAACTCTTGATCGCTGCAACGCCAAGCATACTAAGAGAACCGCACCCAATCAACCTTCCAAAGTGCCAGACTGCAACAAAAGATGCAGAAACATATGCTGGGCAAATGATCACACTTTGGCCGTCCCAACCGGCTCTTGCTGGACCGATGCATTCTGCGCTTCAATGTCACCGGCCTTGCGCTCCTGGGGGATACCTGCAGGAACGCCTTCGACCTTCTTGATATGTTTCCCCTCGTGAAACATCATTAACCCACCGCAGGCAGCGACAATCATACCGAGAGCGACAAAGGTGCCAGTAGCCCACGACGGTCGGTCGTATCGGTTGTAATGCCACATCCAGAAACAGAGCACGATCTGGAAGAGCGTGTTCCACATGTTCATCCATACAACCCAGTCCATCTTCCACCCCTTAGTTGGTGGTGCATGGTGACCTGTTGGAGGTGCATCGGGAATCTTTGTGTGGGGAATTGGAACCGCTGGGTCGTCGGGATTGACAGTTGTGGCAGATACATTGCGAGGAAGGAGTTCTGAACCTGGAAGGCGGAACCAGCCCCGATGTATCCCGGCGAGGGTTCGGACGCCCTGCTGTTTGCGACTTGCTCCGCCAATCCTCCAGAAGCACCAAAAGTAGAGGTCTCTAAATCTCCAGGGAGCCAGACCAAAGCCTGTTACGCAGAACAGCGCGTTGAGGATCTGCGAATCGTACTCTATCCAAATTCGTCGGGGGGATTGTATGTGGTTGCAACTTGGCTTGCACATGGCTGGAGCGGCGTTGCAGAGCAGGAGAAAGAGCATTCCGCCCCATGCGACAACGTTGAGAAAGTATACGGTGATGAGGAATCCGAAGGGCGTAAGAAACCACTTCCAGAACGCTTTCAGGCCAATAACGGTGGCTGTGGTCCATGGGACCTTGGCAGGTTCTATGTAGCCGTTGGTATACTAATTGGTTGTTAGCACTAGAAATCAGAACCAGGGTCTGCTACCGTACCTGTCGCTGGATTGGTGGATGTGGTAGAGAGCCCTTTTCAGATGTCTCAGAGAGTTCCCTGGTTCCGTCTGTACTCTGCATCTCCTTCTGCTTACTATCGTACTTGGGCACCTCCATGACGCCATCCACCTGGACGCTCTCATGAGTCGGTAGGGCACTCATCTCCTCCTCCGTAACAGCAGGGAAGGGCTCCAGTCCGCCCGTAGGACCGCCGGGTTGCAGTCGACTCTTCTCTCCTGGGGTTTCTTTTACGGGGCTTTCCACTGTGAGACTCTCCGTCGCGCTCTGTCTCCTCGGCGCTCGCTTTGCAGTGTCGTCAGTCGAGCTCAACCTGCGCTCCGCTCTGGACCGCTGAGCCTCTTCATTCCACCCATTGGAGCTGAACGATCCTTTGCGCAGATCCGTTATCGAGGGCGCCTTCGACGCGACGCTGCCAGTAGCCGCCCACATGCCCGGAGGCGGGGAGGCTTCCATCAACTTTATACTCGCGGCGCGGATTCGGCCTACCGCTGAGGTGTTTGAGGCATTGGTCGAGCCTCGGGAGCGGTGCGCAGGGCTCGTCGGTGAATTGGCTGCGTGATCGGGCGACGCTTGTGGCGTTGTTTGTGTTGACTCTGTCTGGGTGACGGCGGGGAGGGCAGGAGGGTTGGAAGGCGATGATGCCATGCTGGAATCGGTGATTGAATACGTATCGAGGAATGCGCCTGCGCCAGTTTGTGCAGAGAGGGAAGTGACGCTGCTGTGCCAAAAGTCCGTTTCAGTTGTGCGACTGGTTTTCGCGGCGCACGTCAAGCCAAGGAGCCGCGTCGTCCTGTCGTCACTGTGCCTTGGCCAGGTCCCGGGAGTTCCTATTAAGATGCAATACAAGCGATATTGCGGTAGGAATATAGGTATCCGGGGGGGGGGCGCCACGGCGAGGACAGGTGCAAAACAAGAATGTTGTTTGCGATCAGGTCAGGACAACCTTTGAATTGATGAGCTGCACAGACGGAGGTCGCGCCTCCCGAGGCCGTCTTCCCAGGTTCTGAGGCTAGGACAGGAGGCACTAAACTCGAGATGGAAGGATTTACGCAAGCGAGCGGCGGATGTGGGTCATGATTGGCAGGCTCAGACCCGCCGTATAGCGTATCCTCGTGTTGTGGAGAAGCACCAGCCCCGTCATCATTCAATGTAAAATCAACGTCGACACTCGCAAGCGTCAAAGTATATATAATGGACGAATTGCGTAGCCACGACCTTGATGGTTTCAGGCAGTCTAACTTCCTTTGCATCACCCCCTCAATTCAATTGCATCGCCCCAAAACCTTGAGCATCCACATACGAATACGCGTGTCAGAAAGCGCTCAAAAAGATCAATGATGAATTCACTGGTAGTGAAAGCTGGAACGAGCTCGAGTAGATTCCATTTTAGTATAGTTTAGAGAGATACATGGAGGACATGTTATCCAAAAGCAATTTTCTTTTCCAGTCATTCCGTGAACACAGACCACTGTATCTGTATCGCGGGATTCCGAGTGGCGATGCCTAAGCCAATGTCCAAACAAAGCCCAGTGAAATAGAGGAGAGCACAAGCCCCAAGGTGAGAAGCAAGGGAGTGTCATTTCCAACCACCTTGCCCGGGGACGCAGCGCCGCTAGACGACGATGATGCGGCAGCACTTGAAGTATGCGAATGTCCTCCTGTACTTGCAGCATGTGAATGCTCTCCTGTACTTGCAGCATGCGAATGTTCTCCCGTACTTGCTGGCGTTGAAGAACCAGTGCTGGTGATCTCGCCAGCCGGGATCGACATTACACCTGTGTCGGAGGGAGTGGGCGATACGCCGGTCTCGCTGTCGATGGACGTCACGCTTGAAGCGTCAGAGCCCAAAGAAACAGAGGTCGCGATGGGCAAAATACTGAAGATGGCCTCGGTCGTCGGAAGGCCTATTGTGGTGATTTTAGTTTAGTGGCTTCTGATGAATTGAGATAGATCAGGCCAAGACTTACAACTATCGCCGGTGCATTCCGAGCTTGGAGACACAGATGGCACCGATGTCTGGATAGTCATGAAGCCGGGGACCGACTCCGACGTCTGTGCTAGGGCGGGGATGCCGCTAGCCAGAAACAGCACTACAGGGACTAAGACAGAAGTAAACATTATGTGCGCAATGGCGTGTGGTTCTTTTTGCTCGACTGATGGTGAGATGGTAGTTTCGAGATGGAAGATGGGAACTGAGGCTGGAGGTGCAAGTGTCAGAAGAGACAGGTGATCGTGGAGGTTGTGCTCTCTTAAAAACTTACTTTAACGAACCCCCTGCCTGTTTGTCGAGCTAATTAGCGCGATCTTCGGATCTACGGTCCTTCCTGCAAGAGCAGAAGCTCGACAAACCCCCACCACTGCGAAACATCCACCACCAATCGACATCCGCACACATTCGCCCAACATGGCATGCCCAGTGGCCTCAAAACAGCCTGTTGAACCTGCTCCAATCCAGCAACTCGTCCAAGACTCAGAGCTTCAATCACACTCGCACCTACCCGCTTCGACCACCCTCGCCCTCCAGATACAGCACAACCTGCAATACCAGCACGCGTGGACCGACGTCAGGGTACATTCACATTCGCCAGTCACCAATGAGCCGCTCGTGCGCCCGCTGCTGTCCGGGCTGCCGCCGAAGCGCCTATATGTGCACCCCGACGAGCAGATCGACCTGCTCAAGGAAGCCCAACGACAGCGGACGGCGGCCAAACAGGCAGGAGGGAAGAGCGACACCCTGGACGTCAAGGCGCAGCCAGAGAGGGAATGGGTGCTACCCGCGCGCCTTGTGGAGAAGTGGACTTTGCACAGGCTGAGCGATATTTTTGATGCCATCACCACGGTGCCACCAGAGAGCGCAACTCCAAACGTCGAGGACAGCGCTGCCAATCCGTGGAGGACAACCAAGAGAGTCGTGCTCGCCACAGCAGACACAGACAGCACTGTAGTCTTTTACATTGTGCACGACGGGGTAGTCAAGCCGAGACAGAATTGAAGATGAGTCACCACGTGACCTGTATTGAACTCCTCGGGACGGCATCGGCATATCAGTCACATTAGGAAACGACGGGGAGGAGAAGAGGCAGTCACGATCTCAGAGCACAAGGACGTATGTTTACTATTTTTCGCTGACACATGAGTACCTTTTTAACAGCATCCAGCCAAACTCAACTGCCAACCTAGGTAGGGACCTTTGCATGACCATTCTCACTACGTATCCATCCCTACTATGGGATCTCGGGCAGTATGGTGTCTCCAGGCTTTGGCATCTCATAGAAGTGATTCATATCCACTTCACTCTCCGGCGGTAGCTGATGAGCCTCCGCCCATGCCCGAATAGCCTCATAGTTCCGACACCGATGCTTGGTGTTGAAGTCGACAAATTGAGTGGGCTTGTCGTCACCTTCTGGCTGCCACCAAACTTGCCCGAGCACGCCAACATCAGTCACACACATCAGCTGTTGTCGCAAGATATCCAGACAGTGAGTCGTGTGGATCTGGACAATGAATTCAGCGTTCACGAAAGCGCCCTCTTTCTGCTTTCGATAGTAGTCATAATTCCAATAAAGCGCCTTGCGAAGCAGATTCTGTAGGATGGTCAGCATTTCGATTGTTTTCGTCCCTTCATCAAAGGCTTACCAGACAGTGGAGGTGATGGAGGCCTTCCACGTTTGCCGGGTATCCACCTCCATACTTCTGGTTGATTTTGACCTGGTCTGGCCGGAGGCCGGTCCTTTTGGCCTCGCTTTCCGGAATGACAACGCTGCGATCTTCGTCCGGGTCAGTGACATGCACATGATGGCTCAAGATTTCTTACAGTCAATCCCCAGCGCTGACCACGCAGCATCCACTTCTGGTCCGGCGGGTTGCCGATATATGTTTTGCTTGAGGAACGACCCATTGAACTGCACTGTATGCCAATCTGGCTCCACGTCTCTTACGACAGGCGCTACACTCATCAATACAACACTTGGGAAGGGGTTCTTGGGACCTACAGTACTTGGATATGTGATTCATACAAAAGCCATCAGCATCAGTAACGAATTGGCCGCGGTGAAATTGCAACCCGACCCAGAGAATCTGGACAAGGTTGAAAGTTGTCAAGAATACCACCGAAGCGAAAACAAACTTTACTCCAGGATGGCGCTCCCAAGTTCTGACATGTTGTGTGGATAGAGTCAAAGACGATGCGGGTGAGAGGAGGCTCTCGGAGTCCTCTTGCTGTGGAATTTGGGTGAACTTGCTGGGCCTTCTGAGGAATTTCTCAAACATCATGATGATACGCTGTCAGACAAGGAATCAGCTCTAGAGATATTGGCGGCTCTGATCTCGCGGGCATACTCAATGACCCTTCTTCTCTGCGTCCAGGGGCCTACTTTTGCACCACCAAACTGTCACCTGTCAATATACCGTAACTGTGATTGCTCCCGTTTCTGTGCAACAGTGCTTGCGGAGAGCCTCTCTTAGTGCAACAATTGATCACTCTTGTGGCCGGAAAGGACCCTGTGTCGGAGGAGACACGATTGGGGATTATTGTCCACCTGATTGACCAATTGATATTTTATGCCACCTCCCGAGGCTGTGTACTGGATGGTGGAGTTGAGGACCCTCTTCCGCTTCAATACTCATCACCCACTGCCAGCATCCGATTCAATTATAGAATTTGGTACCTTTGTCACATCATACGCAATCATTTGAGCGGAGCCTGCCTGGACACTGAGTAAATGCCACTTCCCGAGGGACTATCGTGGCTCCAAGATCCTTTCGCCATGGCCAAGATTGTCCCTCCGCGCTACTTCCATCACATACCATGCCCCACAAACATGCAACCGCGATGTTTGATCCCGCTTTCCAGTGCCCATGTGTTGATAGCACATTGGTAGCAAACCCAATGCTCACTGTACACATTGTATCTCTTGGCAAGGCGGATCGTCTACCCGACATACCAACATCGCCGAAATCGTAGGATATGTCAAAGACGAGCTGCATGGCGGGATTTGACACAATCAGAGCCCTTCAAACGACCGCGTCGGCAGGAAGTACATAAGTTGTGGCTCGGCCTGTCGGAAATCCTGTCCATTGCAACCCACCCTTTACTAGCCTTCTACAACCATCTCACTCCAATTCCACAGCGAAACAGCAATCGACATCACAATGCGTCTCACTACCTCCATCATTGTCGCCTTTGTGGCGCTGGCTTCTGCTGCCCCTGTTGCCCGTCCAGACGAGGGAATGGATGGGGCGGCGGGGAGGCTCTCGTATGGAAGTTATATTCCCTATTCGGGTTATGGCCTCTATCGTGGGTCTGTTGATGCCAAGGCCAAGGCCGAGGCTGCTTCAAAGGTGGAGACGACAAAGCGTGACGATACGGCGAAGGAGGCTGTGAGCAAAGAGGTGGAGTTGAAGATGCGGACTGAGAATTCAAAGTATGGCTTTTATAGCGACTATAGGTGAGTACGACGGCTTCTACGATGGCTATATCTATAATTAACGTAACTAGGCCGTATGCTGCGTATGTCCCGTACTCTAAAGCTGTGGAGAAAGCAGCCGCAGGGGTGGAAGAGGAGAGTGGGTGTTTGCTCTAGCTTTTTTGGTCGTGGGATACTGATTCGGTGTAGATGCCAACACGAACATTCCCAGGACACCCATGGCTCTGGGGAAGCGCGGTATCAATGTGGATATGTAGGTGCGCTACCATTTGGAGATTCTACGACTCGGGGCTAGGCGACTAAAGCAGAAGATTACCCTGTGGTTACCCAAGACACGTGAAGGGCAATCATCATCTCTGGGTCCGAGGGTTTGATGTCAAGATGAGATAGGAATGGGGCGGGTTAGTCGGAGGTGGGTGGGAAAGGGATTGGAGAGAATAGTTGCTGGGGGATAGTGATGGAGTGCGAGATAGGATAGCGTACAATTGAAATCTTCACCCCATCCTATCCTATGCTACCTATAGAAATATAACGTGTCGCTCCTTGAATGGTTCTTCCCACTCCGTCTAAGCATGTCAAACGAGGGTCCACGTCGACTTGAACATGCATTTTTCTCAACTCCGACTATCACTGAACATAATAGACGAGATTCGACCTCACGTGTGCTTGTCCATACATACATACATACCTCGTACACCGTCTTTTCCTTCTCGCTTGAGCAGCGAATCCCCCTGACCCTTAGATACGAGCATGATCTATACAGATCACACACCTCCATACTCCTGCCACGGCTCGATACTATACCCATCACCAAGCTTCGATATAGCACGCCGGAGATGCATCTCGACACGATCGGCTACCAAGATCTAGCCCCTCCACCAACCAAAACAAACTGCAACGCAGTCCAGTCTGACCCAATCCAGTCCACCAACACATCGCCATCAATCTCCATCAGCACAGCACAGCGCAGCACAGCATTCGCTTGACGCACGGTCCGCCATCTACACAAGCCAGGGATGCGAGTAGGGATATCTAATATAGAAAGCTTGGGCGTGTATGGGGTAGGCAAGTGGACAGTGCGTAGCGGGTGGTGCATAGTTTGTTTCGAGACGGTGCAGATGATGCGCGACGCGGACGAAAGGGAGGAGGGCCGATGGGGTCCGAGGGGGTGTGATTGGGCGGAGGGAGGGATGGGGAGGGATAGATAGGGATTGGGTTTGGAAGGATAGATAGGAGGGATGGATAGCGGACTGGGGACGGGGGAGGGATAGGTAGGGCTAGAAGGGGATGTGTCAGATCGAGGTGGGAATGTGGGTACTCTGGTCTCCAGGTGGGTACGCATGTAGCCATGTCTAGAAGTAGAACACTCACAGGAGCCCTGCGTCCTTATTACAGCCTCTCGCACCTTCCTGTCAGGGCCGTGATGCTGTGTCTTGTGTGGAGGTTGCTATGCATCTCTACGGTGGAGGCCCTTCGCCATGCAGACCGGGATCTAGGCGGGGCGGGTAGATGGGCTACTCGCGTGGATAGAAGATGCGGGAGAAGGGTCGGGACGATGAAGCAGTGGCTGAATGGCCCCCCAAGGCCGATCAATCTGGCAATATGGCCAATTTGCGACTCATGTAGGATGCTATGTGCTGCCTTGGTGTCTCAAGTGACACGGCCGTTTCGAGAAATGGAAATCTGGGGAAATGCGGAGGCGGATTTAGGCAATATGTGGCCATTGAGCTTACAGATCTTTTGCGGTTTTTTTTTCTTTCTTGTTGAGTTGTGCATAGTGGACGTGTGCGAACTCGGGCAGGAGAGGATTCGGTCCAGGTCCTGGTAGCGGAGGACAGATAGACGGCTTGCAGTGGGCGTCTGCTGGTCCCCTTAACGTTACATAGACGCTCGTATTCGTCGCGACAGCCATTGCGAAAACAATCCGGATGCGCAAGAATCGTTCCTGAAGAGTCGTCGAGGTCAGACGCATTCACTCCCAAGCCCTCAGCCCGTGATGTGGGCGAATGAGAGGGCGGGGAGGGACCCAGCAACGCGGGAGGAGGCGCGCTGACAACGTGGGACCGTCGTCATGACTGGCAGCTGAAACTGTGGATGGGGAGCAGGAAGGGAGCAGGAGGGCGAGCAGAGGCCGCCACACATGCAGCGCTCACGGCCTCACTAGCGCCTGGGGGAGCGAGACGAGTGCTGCCATGGGCGCATTATTGCAGCCATCACGAGATGTGTGGTGTTGATATTGGGCGTCGAGCAGTGATTGCAGCAGGCAGGATCGCCACTTGGTCGAGAACTCGGGGTTAGCGCAGCGAGCCAGCGACGACAGCGAATATGGGAAATGTCTGCCGCGTGATTGGCATTGATATGGGTCTTCATATGGTGAGAGGACGAGTGCTGGAGAAGGCGCTTTGCGGGGCAGGGCACCCCTCACCACGGCCGCCCATGGTCGCCGCCACAGGCCGCCTCGTGACGTGCAGAGCCCGCGCAGCATAGCATAGCATAGTACTGTGGATAGACACAGACAGCACTTACTGTAGCATGCGCGCGCTGATCTGGCTTCTTCTGCGACGCCCCAAGAGGTGATATTACATACAGGACACAGCACTGCGGAAGCCACTGCGGAAGCCACTGCGGGCGGGTGTGCGCGCTGGTGCTTTGTGATGTCTGAGTAATGCATCCGAGTCTGGAGGCGCCTCGTCGCCATGTGGGGAGGGACGCTATTCGGCGCCATGCGGAGCACCCGGGGCGCGGCGCGGTCTGTGACGGCCAGCCGAGGTGAGATGCATCGACGGAGCGCGCCTTGGTTCCGTCGTCAGTCGTCAGTTGTCAGTACGAATCCTGCCGTGCGGATTACGCAGGATCGCAGTTCTCAGCGCCTCCGGAGCACCCTCTCGCGAGAGTAGCGACGGCGCTGGCTATAGCGCGGCCGGCCCTTGTTCTTACCGTCTAGACTGCTTCAGAGGAGCAGACCTTTAAGCGTGACGAGCCGAGCAGCGGGAGGGGAAGCCAGCCTCTATTGTACTTTGCGCGTAATTTGTACGTCGGAGGAGCGTGCTCTGCACACTGAGCAGCCAGCCTGGGCATCATCCATCCGCGCCGCCTGCCTTTTCCACGGCCGCCAACGGGCCAGCTCCAGTCCAGCTCCAGTCCAGCTCCAGTCCAGCTCCAGTCCAGAGCCCACAGTAACCAGTTACTCCCCACCGCCAGCAAATCCAGCTCCCCCGGCCGTTCGTGCTAGCCCGATTGCTGGTGGAGAGCCTCCTTGCCTGCTGCTGCGTCCACCGCCGCCGTCCCGCCGACACACCTCCGCCCACGGCCGCCCACGGCCGCACACGACCGCGTCTCTCCCGCCCGCAAAGGGCACCAGACAGCGGGGCCGCACTGCAACATGCCCACGGCGCCCTTTCTGCCCTACGAATAACACTCCCGGCGCACCCACAGCCCAGCCCAGCCCAGCCAGTCCAGCCCGGCTGTCCAATGTAACCCGTCCCCCGAGCTCGACGGTTGACCAGGGCAGGCACAGACAGCAATGGGCGACTCGGGCACCACAATGGCCACACCCTTCAACCACCACCACCAGCACCCCCACAGCCACCACACGCCCTCGGACCACGACTCGCACGACCCCCTCACACTGAACGAGTACGGGCTGCCGGAGCTCCGGGCGAGTCTCCAGTCGCCAGGCCTCGTTGGCGGCAACAGTCCCAGCGCTGCCATGCCTTCGTTCTCCGACTTCCAGAGTCCCGTGGGGTTTGGTGCCGCCCAAGGCTTCAGCAGCGTGAATTCTTATGAGCGGGGCGTGGGAGCGAGTCCGACCATGAAGAGCACGGCCGGCCTACAGAATTCAGGAGACCAGCGGGGGAGCATCAGCAACCTGAGCGAAGAAAACATGAATGCTGCGAATGCGCAGGCGCATCGTCTCAGCGTCGGAAGCGCGAACAACTACGGCACAAACGACGGAAACAACACCTCGCCCGAGAGTGCGCCTGCATTGGGCCTCCTCGCAATCGGCGATTCCTTAAACGACTCCATGATGAGCGGAAAGCTGGACGACAGTGTCAGTGGAGATGCCGATGGGGACAAGAGAGACAAAGACGACAAGATGGACCCGCCGGCGTGGAGCGAAATGAAAACCAAGGCAGGCAAGGACAGGAAGCGACTGCCCCTTGCCTGCATTGCGTGTCGACGGAAAAAGATTCGATGTTCGGGCGAGAAGCCGGCGTGCAAGCATTGCCTGCGGAGCAGGATACCGTGTGTCTACAAGGTCACTACGCGAAAAGCTGCGCCGAGAACTGACTACATGGCCATGCTGGACAAGCGGTTGAAAAGGATGGAGGACCGAGTCATCAAATTGATTCCGAAGGAAAGCTTACCGAGCGTATCGAACGTTGGTCGGAGCATGGTCAAGCCACCGCTGCCAGGCGCACCACCAAAAACACCAACCGCAAAGAAAAGACCCGCCGAAGAAGCATTCGGCGGAGAACTGGACGAGTGGTCGAAAACAAAGATTGCGAATCCAGACGCCGTGGGTGCGGCCAACAGGGCAAAAGAAACAGACGAAAGCAAGCTCCTCACCGAGGGCGCCGAGAGCCTGCCCCCAAAAGAAATACAGGAACACCTGGCCGAGGTTTACTTTGACTTTGTGTACGGGCAGAGCTACCCTTTGCTACACAAGCCAAGTTTTATGAGGCGACTAGCCCAAGGAAAAGTTCCACCTGTGTTGGTGCTGGCCATCTGTGCGATCTCGGCACGCTTTTCCACTCACCCACAATTGAGATCTGAGCCGGCCTTCCTGCGAGGCGATAACTGGGCCATCACAGCGAGAGAAATTGCGCTGAAGAGATACGATGCTCCCAACATCACCATTCTCATCGTGTATCTGTTGTTGGGGTTGCACGAGTTTGGAACATGTCAGGGTGGCCGGAGTTGGATGTTTGGGGGCATGGCCCAGAGGATGGCGTACGCGCTGCAACTGCACAAAGAGCTAGAGTACGACCCGAACGTCCAAGAAGCGGACCGGAAGCCGTTGAGCGCGACTGATCGTGAAATCCGACGGCGGACCATGTGGTCGTGTTTCTTGATGGATCGGTTCAACTCTTCTGGAACTGACCGGCCATTGTTCGTTAATGAACAGTACATCGAGGTGCAACTCCCAGTAAAAGAACATCTGTATCTCCACGAAATCCAAGCACCAACCGAAAATCTAGAGGGCAATGTGCCAAACCCCGTTCCACCGGACAGTGGCCAACTCTCAGATGCTCGTGAGAACATGGGTGTGGCCTCGTACACCATCAGACTGGTCTGCATATGGGGCAAACTGGTCAAGTACATGAATCTCGGCGGTAAAGAGCGCGAAACAGAACCTATGTGGTCTCCCAAGTCCTCCTTTTACAACATCAAGCGAGAAGCTCGGGACTTCAAGCAGACTCTTCCAGAGATGCTGTTATACAACCCAGAGAATCTGAAGAGCCACGCAATCGGGCGGACGGCGAACCACTACCTCTACCTCCATATCTTGTACCAACAGATCATTCTGTTCCTTCACCGCTTCTCGCTGCCATCAACAGCAGGCAGCCGTCCACCCAAGGACATGCCGCACGACTTTCTCACCGAATCTGCTCGCACGGCCCTGGACGCCGCAAATCAGATATCAATACTCATCAATGAGTCTATGGATTACAATGTAGTGGCTCCTTTCGCAGGCTACTCCGCCTTCTTCTCATCTACGGTGCATGTCCATGGAGTCTTTTCGAAGAATCCGAAGCTTGAAGCACAGTCAAAGAAGTACTTGGCCTACAATGTAAAGTATTTGAGCAAGATGAAAAAGTACTGGGGCATGTTTCACTACATGGCGGAGAATCTGAAAGAGCTATACAGGCAGCATGCTGACGCGGCATTGAGAGGCTCGGGGACAGCTGCAGAGGGCAAGAAAGGGAAAGCAATGATCTTCCAGTACGGGGATTGGTTTGATAGATATCCACATGGAGTGAGCAAGACTGACTATGAGGATGCGGAGGAGAAGGCCAACGAGCCCGGCACCGACGCCGTATTGGGTCAGAAGAGCGACCTGCAGAGTGTAGAGGAGTTCTTCGCATCCCTCTCGCCACCCTCCAAGGCTGAACAACAACGCAAGCAAGCACGAAAGAAGGGCAGCAAAAGCGTATCCAAATCCGACGCGCCGACTTCCATTTCAATCCCATCCGAGCATCTCAAACCTCATCAAGCCTCCAGCGAACGACAACCAACCCCGCAACAAATTCATGCAGCCCAGCTCCAACAGCAACAACAACAAGCCATGGCCCACGGCCACCCCATCCCCATAGCGCCGCAGCACCAGGATCTCGAATCGGCCTTCGACCCCGCCTACTTCTCCGCCCAAACCGGCCGCTCCCATTCTCACTCGCAGCAACACCCCCAAGCCTTCCTCCACGACTACCCGCCTCACCCCCACCCCCCACACCATCACCAACAACGCCACCCCCAACACCCCTCCCACAACCTCTCCATGCTCTCCACCTCGCCCACCACCCTTCTCCCCCCCAACCCAATGGACATGTCCCCCTTCCCCGACATGGCCTCCAACCCAGCCTTCTGGTCACTAGATCCCATGGGTCCCATGGGCATGGGTGGCGGGGGTGGTGCAGGCGGGGGCTTCTTCTCAGACCCCAGCACAGCGTGGTTCTTGCCGTTTAATGTCGAGCCGCCGGTGCTGGGCGATGAGGGCGTGTTTGGAAATCATGGGTTCGATGGGTTTGGGCAGATGGAGTTTTTGGGCGAGATGGGCAGGGGCCATGCGCATGCGCATGCTCATGCTCATGCGGCGAATGGGGGGCAGGGAGGGGGGATGGATTTGGATCTTGATGGGGGGCGGTGAGGAGAGGAGACGAGAGGAGAAATGGGGCAGGGAAAAGAAGACATGCATGGGATGGAGAGAAATTGGGATGGCGGGTAGAAGAAGTGACGAGAGAAATGGAGGGGATTTTAGGACTGGTGGTGGATGAAATTATACCTTTGGGCGGCTTTCTCCTTTGTCGATTTCGACGCTTTATATACGTACTAGGGGGACGTGGGGAAGGATTATATTGTTGTACTTGGATGATTGTATGATGGAATGATTTTTGCCCAGTGCTTCGTACCCGGGTTTGGAGGTTTGACTTTTGGGAGTTCTTTGGTAGCGCTTTGTTCTGTTCTGCCGGTGTAGATTTGATGGGGAAATGGGCTATGGGGAATTTCAACGGCCGGGCCTTTTTGGAGGCTGGAAAGGGTGTGAATAGGGTTGCATTTCGACGTTCAGGCTTGGGGCTAAGAGAGTGTAGATTGGATATATTCATCCTACGTGCCCGTCTAGTGAGGATTTAATGCACGTTTTACTCATTGAGAGCACTCCACTGCTGAGTCATGGTCGAGTCGGCGTGTTGGGCGGGTTGCTGACCAGTGCGGGCGCCGGAGCGGGAGACTCCTAGGCGCGCCCTATATCGTTATGTGCTTGTCGATATTTGGACTAGAACGGCAGGTCTCTGTCGATCACTGGGGAAGAGGGGTGGATATAATTGCTTCATGGCCGTTTTTCTACTCTTGGTCGACATGGTTATTGAAGCATTATTTTCGGTGATGGTTCGTATATCGTTTATTTGTATGTCAAGTCCCCGTGTGAAGTAGGTACAGTAAGTGTATATCCAAATTCCACCCAGGATGGGCTTCGAGCTACAGCCGAATGCAGACTAACCGAACCGACGTCGGAGCAGACGAACAACCCTCCTCGTACGCTTGGCATGCAACACGCCCTTCAAGTGTACAGGCGTATAGTAATCCACACCGTTTCTAACCGTAGCGGAATTGGTTCCTCCACTTATGTCGTCGGTCTGTGCATCAATAGTTGATGGGCGCGGAAACATTTTTTGTTCGTCAACTTTCGTAACGGCTGCACCCTTTCTCGAATTTTGTCTCACACTCAAAGGAAAAGGGAAACCACAAGTATAGTTAAAGGTCACGATGACGACGATAGAACTCGGACGGCGCGGACAGTCTCCCATGGGCTACTCGCTACGAGACAGAAGAGTAAGCGTGGAGGACTCAACCAGCATCGAATTAGAAGAGACAGCCGGAGAGCAGGGCGTGCAACTGAACGAGTCGTCATTACCACCTGTCGATACAGGGAAAGATGCGTGGATGTTTCTGGCTGCGGCTTTTGTTATTGAGACATTAGTTTGGGGTATGTCAGTTTCTTCCCCGCCAATTCCCCTGCAGCGACCTGGCCAAAAAACATGACATGAAGAGTATAAATTGGTTGATCTGATCGCCAGGTTTCCCCTTCGCCTTCGGTATCTTCCAATCCTACTACAGCACCCACGCTCCCTTCGCCGGCTCCTCAAATGTCGCCATCATCGGAACGTGCGCAATGGGAATCATGTACCTCTCCGCCCCCCTAGTCTTCGGCGTCATCCAGCGATGGCAGTGGACGAAACGGCCTGCTATTGCGCTTGGGCTGGTCATTATGTGTTTGGCGCTTGGGTTGAGCAGTCTGGCGCAGAACACGACTCATTTGATTGTCACACAGGGCGTCTTTTATGCGATTGGGGGTGGGTTGACGTACTCGCCCGTGATTGTGTATGTGGATGAGTGGTTTGTGAAGAGGAAGGGGCTTGCATATGGGATTATGTGGGTATGTTACCCAACCTTTCTCTTCCTCTCTCTACCAAAAACCCTCCATACCGCTTGAGAAATACCCCAGACCGATATCTAACATGAGACAAAAAGGCAGGCACAGGCCTCGGCGGTGTCCTAATCCCCATCTTACTGCAATCCCTCCTCGACAAATACGGCTTCCGCACCGCCCTCCGCGTCTGGACTATCGTCCTCTTCCTCTGCACTATCCCGCTCATCTACGCGCTCAAACCCCGCATCCCCCTCTCCCACAGTTCCAGCTCCCACGCCAAACCCTTCAACCTGTCCTTCCTCACCAACCGCACATTCCTGCTCCTGCAAGCTGGCAACATCTTCGAAGGCGTCGGCTTCTTCATCCCGTCCATCTACCTCCCAACCATTGCCACGCAACTCGGAGCCAGTTCCAGTATCTCAGCACTGACGGTGATTATGTTTAACGTCGCCAGCGTATTTGGGTGTGTAGCTATGGGACTAGTTATCGATCGTTGGCATGTTACTACCTGTATTCTCGTCAGTACGCTCGGGTCCACGCTGTCCATTTTTCTCCTTTGGGGCTTATCATCTTCTCTCGCTCCGCTCTTTGTGTTTTGTGTTTTCTACGGGCTCTTTGCGGGCTCGTTTACGTCGACGTATCCGGGCGTCATGAAGGCGGTGCAGGACTCGACTGGGCGGTCCGATGGGATTATGGTGTTTGCGATGTTGGCGGCGGGGAGGGGCGTGGGGAATGTGGTTAGTGGGCCGGTTAGTGAAGCGATGGTTAGGATGGGGGAGTGGGATGCTGGGGGTGTTTATGGGACGGAGTGGGGTGGGTTGGTGGTGTTTACGGGGGTTAGTGCGCTTTTGGGGGGCGTGGGGTTTGTGGGGAGGAGGGTTGGGTGGGTGTAGGTACTTTGGGAGGGTGGGTTATTTGGTGATAGGAGGCTGGTTGCATGGGTATGAGGGGATGGTATCAAGAGGCTCCGGTATAAATGGGGTATGAGATTTCTTTGTTATATCTCTTATAAAAAATAGATGTATATGAAGGAACTGCTGTAATAGCATTGAAACCCTCAACTACACTAAGTTTCCCGGTCATTCGAGTCTGTATCAGTCAAACTGCTCAGGTGGCGCATATGGACATACATCTACAAGTACTTTTACCGACGTCAGCACACCACACCTACACCTTCAACATCTCAGACCCATCTCAACGCGATTCATAATTCGTCCTCATAAAGCTCTTTACAAATCTATATCAAACCCCCACCATGCCAACACCCACAGCCTGCACTATCTACACCTTTGGCCTAACATGCTTCCTCTTCGATACACTCACCCTCCTGAACCCTACCTTCGCCCTTCAACATTCCGAGCCCCAAGTATTGGGCAACAGTCGTGCAGTGATAGCCATGGGATTGTATTATATGCTTGCGGCCTATCAGGAGAGTACAATGTTCTTTAGGATGACGGTGGGGATGCGTATGCTTACTGTATATATATTTGGACGTAGAGGAAATGGCCAACAAAGCAACCCACACAGTCGAAGCCCCAATGCCCTCCCACACTCCAGCCGACTTCCAGGTCGAGCTGAAGTGGGAGGCCGGGTCACGTGATGTGGTGGGTACCAAGCTTGACCGATCAGACGCGACAACGAAATTGGACGCTGCTATCAGTCACTTGCTACGTAAGTCCCTACCAGGTCGTGCGGCGTCCCCGCATCTTCACATACAGAATGTGCTATATATTAAACAAGTCCCACTCTTCTAAACGCCTCAGGTCCCAGAAGCAATACCCTATATTTCGAAATCTGGTGACGTACATCTCCTGATCCAATGTACCACCATCCCTACGCTTCCTCATTTCTCCCCACCCTGTATTAGGTTTGTTGCCTTCTGGCCAATCCATCCATTCCTTCACAGGGGCGTCACCAGCTGCGAGAGGATTTACCCACAACTGAAGTATCCATCCATTGGAACTATCGCGCAGATACACATTCTCCATCGTGGACCAGAATGCCTGGACGCGAGGAAACGGCCGCGTTCCGGTGCAAAAAGGGTACGAATCCGGGTTTTTTCGATGGCCCTGGCAGCAGTCGCATTCGAACGGATCGCGATTTCGCAGCAACTGGCCGCTGAATTTCATGTCCAAGGGGCAGATCTGGGAAGGACAGAGACAGGACAGACGGTAACGATGGCGAACCATGAACTGGTAGATTGTTAACATCTCGTCGATTTCGAAGACACAGAGTCGCGAGAGGAAGACTTCGCGGGACGATTCGATGTCTAGACGGAAGAGGTCGACGTAGTTGTAGAATAGAAGGCCGAAGAGCTTCAGGCGTAAACATGTGCGTAGGATTCGGTGCGTTTCAGTTCGCGAGAGACGTAGAGGGGGCGCGATGATACCTGGGTTATCCAAGTGGACTGCGCGAGTGTAGTCGTCGGTTGCGTAGTCCCAAAGAAGAGCGGTCATTTCTTGCTCCAGCGTGCTGAGAATGTCTAGAACTTGGAAGGCACAAATAGATGAATGTAATATCTTTTGTGGCTGAGCTGAGTCTAAGTATGTCACTAGGAATGTCTCCATCTTGTCTTCAATATCCTCGCCCGAGAGTTCGGTGAGTTGCGTCCTGTTTCGCACGCTTAAGATTACTTTAGAGGCTGTGGTCATCATATTCCGTAGTTGAGCTCCATATCGACTGCTGCAGTGCTGTAGCAAGGTCTCAGGATACATCAGAAATATGTCCCTCGCGTAATTGGTGGAGAGGACAATATTTTGAAGGGTGACGAGATTGAGCAAGCTCATGACATGAAGCTGAAGCTCGAGGGGAAGATTCATGAACTTAAAGGTGCATTTTGATCTGCGATTTTTACGCACCATTTCAGGAAAGGTAGAAATTTATGAGATTTATGAGACTTGGGCAGAGTAGGCTTTCTGATAATTGGCAGGTCAATTTACTAAATACGGACTTTTCAAGTAGGCTACAGTGGTCACGTGCTTTTGAGGTCGTACGTGCATGATAAGCGACAGTCGTCGCTGTGGACTGTGCCACCAACGCATACTTGGGCAGCTTCCACTTCTCCTTTTCTCTCATCTCTGTGGAAGTGTGCTGAATCTTTACACCCCTCGCCATGGACTTGCTTGCAGATGAGCTTCTGGACCTCATCGTCTTTCAGCTTGCGGAGTCCCGAGACGATATCCGGATTGCCGATGTGAACAGCCTCGTCTCCCTGTGTTTGGTATCCCGAAGACACTACAGAATCGCTAAACCCCACCTTTACCAAAGTTTCGTTCTCAAAGGTACTGGAAATGCTCCAATGTTGCTATTGAGGACTCTCAATGAAAATCCGGACCTCGCTGTAAGAGTCCATACAGTTGAAGTGGTATCCATGGACGATTTTACAAGTAGGCAAGACTGTCTTTTCACCGACAACGCCAACATGCACATCTTGGCAGATCTATTTGGTAAATTTGGAAATATTTCGACATTCAGTTGCTCGCATTCCTGGGGTACAAAATTCCTCTCCGCCTACCACAGGCTGCCAAATCCGCAGGCTTGGTTTTGGGACAGGCTACAGGTTTTGCGTCTAACAACAAGCACAATTAGCTTCGATGAAACGTATTGCATTTCTCGGTGCAAAAAACTAGAGAGAGTCATCTTCGACCCGGTGGGGCTCTATGCTGATCTCAACAACGTGCCCTGGCCAATGAACATGCCCAAGAATTCGTCAATCAAAAATCTGACTCTTCGCCCAACTGCCTTTACATCGTGGCCCCAAGTTCAAACACTAGTTCTTCTGGCAAATCAACTGCCGAATCTTGAATCCCTGCGGATTGAGTTGGCAAATGTCCATCATGAGCCCTGTATATGTGTGATAGCAATGATGGAAATTTTCAAGAAGCAGCTTGCTGCAGATCTTCGTAAACTAGAGATCACCCACAATGGCGATTGCGAGGTTGAAATATGCGAAGTAAGGCATCATTGGAGTCCTGCTACCACTCAGTTAATCATTGGGGAGCCGGAATTACGGGAACACTTGCGCAAATCACAACTCACACACTTGAGCATCGATATTGATTCTATCATCAATCGACCACCATGCCTTCTCGATCCATGGGTGATACAAAATATTGAGCTCCCACAAACACTTCGACAACTCGATTTACGATATGCAGACCCCTCAGAATGGCATAGTAACACGCCCACGATTCCAGACTTGGACCATTTGGTGGAAGAGATAAGACGACGATTTACCGTGCTTGAATACATTAATCTGGAACTCTGCACACAAAGCAACCACGATGCTTTACTGGATCCATTAAAGACCGAGTTCGCTAGAGCAGGTATCACGTTTCAGGTAACTAAAAAGTGCTCCTTGCCTGTACGTTGCTGGGAAAGGCCGCTGGGCGGTGACGAGAAGATAAGGTTCAGCATCTTCACCGGCCATGGTCCGGAGTACGACCCCAACCCCACTATTTAAAGCTCGACCCTGCTTTTTGCTTGTGTGGTGGACTATTATAAACTACTTTTCGTGCTTCTTGACCTTCCCTATTGAATTATCCGGGTTGGAGGATAGGCGCGATTGTCCAAGGGCTTTCTTATTTCAGTCAACGATGTTAGTAAAGGGGAATTCTTTTCTGCGTGGGCATGTATCACACAAATTTCTTCGTCAAGAAATAAATAGATTCTGCTGTTATGAGCCGTTTCATGCCGAGGTATTATCGATAGAAGTGGAGGGGTATCGTTATGTGACGAACAGCCTCAATCCCGGAGCGAATGATAACAATAACCACAATATCAACTGGATGGCTTCTTCTATCAAATATATCCCGGATTCATAGCTTCTTCATCTTACTACGCCCATCATTGAAGAGATAGAACAGTTTATTTAGGTGGATTTATGATTCTCGGAGTTGGCCCCAGCCACGCCAATAGCACTATGAAAACTTGGTCTAGGAAATAGTTACTGATTCGTTACAAGTTAGATGAATGGACTAGAGTATATTTCAAGAAATATATGAAACTTCCTCCCCCCAAGATCGAAATCAAAGCCATGGGATTAAACCAAGTATTGTTGCCGATGAGGAATTATAACTCAACTCATAATCAATGGAAATGATAGGTAAGCGTGCATATGTCTAAGACCATAGCATTTTGCGAAGACTCTTCAAGAAATAGTAGTAGGGCCATGATTGTCATCCGAGCTATGCACGGCCTTCGTTGACTTGCTCGCTCCATTGCCATGACGTGAAACTTCAGCACCTGGGACATCTGTTCCTTCGATGCCTTGATCGAAATGATACAGTGGCTCAAGAACAGCGTTCTTGTTGAAGAAAACCCAGCGTTGAATCCACCAAGGAAGCGCCTTGTTGACCTGGTAGCTAATGAACTTCTTCGTCGGAACACCGAAGATGTAATCGAGTTCTTCCAATGTGCGCTGTTTGGTTTCTGGAACCCAAAGGAAGATCATAACGAAGGCGAGCACGTTCAAGCCGGCGTAGAATCCAAATGCTCCTGTCGCACCGAAAGCGTTCAAGATGAGAGGGAACGAGATGCCCAAGACTGCAGCCCAGAATAGGCAAGTTGCCACCGCCCAACCCATGCCCACCTCACGATGAGACAAGGGGAAGACTTCAGCGGAGTAGGTGAATGGAACCGGACCTTCACCAGGAGAGTAGAAAGCGGCAAAAATGTAGATAAAGAGGGCGATCATGGCGATGTGTGCGGTTGAATCCTTGGGGATATAGAAACAGAAGCCGACAGCTAGGAGTGTCCATGCCATTTGCGGGAATGTGAAAAGTAGAAGCGAGCGTCTTCCGAATGTATCAATTGTCCAGATAGCAGGCCAGGCGAAAACGAAGTTGACCAAGCCGAAGCCAAAGGAGGCGATCAATGCATTGCGTTCTGAAGCACCAGCCTCGCGGAAAATGGTCGATGAGTAGAAGGCGATGATATTGATACCGCACATCTGTTGTGCAATCATGACGACGAAGGAAGCCAGTGTTGCCCGACGGATACGGGGGACTGTAAAGAGTTCGGCGAAGCGAGACACGTAGTTGGATTTGCCGATGATGTTTGCTTCAACCTCAAGCTGAGCGTGGATATAATAAAGATCGCGAGCAGCTTGAAGAGAAGTGAAACGAAGTCGAAGCAGAGAGTTGTAGGCTTTGCGGTAGCGGTTCTTCTTGATATACCAACGCGGCGATTCGGGGCAAAAGTAGATTCCAAGAGTGAGAGGTACCGCCGGAATAAAGGCAGAACCAATTTGGAGACGCCACGCGATGATAGGGACTTTGTATACCGCGAGATTTGCGCAGAAGCCGAGGAAAATACCGAAAGCTGTCCACATTTGCCTGCTCAAATGTTAGATCACACGAGGTGGTGCCGGAAATGGAGGACTTGCCAGCTCATGACAAGTGCGCCGCGAATTTGGGCAGGAGAATTTTCAGCAGCAAAAACCGGAACGGTAGATCCCTTGAGGCCCATACCAATGCCCCTATCAAGTTAGCATCCGGCATCCTGCCTAGCTTCCCGGTTCAGTACTCACATTAGAAGACGAGTGATGAAAAGCTGTTCCCAAGTTTGACTGAGAGCGCCACCGATAGGAGTGAGTAAGCAGAAAATAGCAGACACGAAGATGGTGCCTCGACGACCGAGATAGAAGTTGCAAGGATCACTAAGCCAGCAGCCCATGAATGCAGAACCGATGTATGGACCAGCGTTGACAACTCCAACGAGGAGATTATCTCGCCAGCGATTCGGGTGACCCTCATCTTCACCATGTCCAATGCCAAACTCGGTTGGAAATGACAAGTTTGCGCCATTTGAACCAGTCTGATCCCATCCCCTGTTTCTTGTCAGCAATATGATTGGGTTGGGACCAAAACACATACTGGACCGCAGCTCCAATTGAGCAGGTAATAATGGTGAAGTATAACGCAAATGGGTGTTTCCACTTGTGTAATTTCTCATTTCTCAATGCCACCAATTCGTCTTCGTCAAGAGATTCGACCTCTTCGAACTTTGAAGGGTCTTGTGCGACGAGAGCGCCCTTTTTCAAGATAGGGATGAGGTCATCAAGGTCCTTGTCGTGTGCAAATTCCTCCACATCTCTCATCAAGGTGTGATATGGAACATTGGCTAGAGGGTTAGATATCCTGGAAAGGACTTAGGTCTGTGACCAAAAAAGAATGTGGTCGGAGAAGACGTACTTGGCCTCAAGATTCTTGTTGAGATCAATAGAGGACATGGTAGGGCGGCGACCACCACTGTCATCAATGTAGTCTGTAGTAACATCCTTCTCGTCCTTGGAAGTATGTGGAGCGGCCATGTTGGGGTTCAACTCTGAGAGAATTGGGAAGAGATTCAAGGAGAAAGATATCTCTTGAAAGGGGATCACTGTGCGAGAAACGGCTGAACTAAATACAAAATTCAACAAAAATCCTGCAGCAAAGATCAATTGTGGACCTAAGACTCTGCACGATATCACCTTTCATCCCATCGAGATGACTACAGTGCAACATGCCCCCGGATTCGGTGAGTCCGGGGTCTCCACGTATCCCCCGCTGCTAAGAGAAATGTTAGCGGTCGAACAGTTGAACTACTTGAATCATAAGGCTTGGAAACCAACAGTGCTTCCGGATTGTGGACGCCAAGAAAAAGTGCTGACGCTCCGGCGGCTTGTCGCGCGCACAGTTGGTGTAGCTGCCAAGGAGGCACAAGAAAGACAAGAAAGTCAAGAACAGCCTCCGATTTGAGGATTCCTGTCTACATCAACATCTTCATTGACTGAGAAATGCCCAGGTGATAGAATCGAAGCAAACCCATGCTTGATGTTGGGCGAAGAGGCGAATCTCCAGGATAGAAACGCAGAAAGAAGCGTCTCAAAAAGAATCGGTGAAGGATATAAGCTTGGGGCGGAGAGTGACATGAAGTGATGGACGTTGCTTGGAGATCGTCAGAAGGTGGAGAAGCCTGGTTTGCCAAGGGGCCAAGTTCTCGGGGCGGAATAGACCCTAACAACGTCACTATGTCATTTCGGACTAGGGTGCAGAAATCTTCACCCTCCAACAGTTTCGCTGGGTGAACACGAGATCAATTTGGCAGAACCGCGGCAAGGGACCTGCATGAAGACAGTGCAATGGTCGCATAATCACCTATCTAGCACCTGGTTGCCAGGTAGATGGGATACTCCATCGGGAAAGATATGAACATGGCGACAATGTGAACGATTCTCTCAGGAATTTGACTACCGTATTTCATCAGCCCGTGCACGCCCCCAGTCCGTGCACGATTCTGCCCACCAGCACCCAGATGCTTTTGAGGCTGTAGAGCTCTATAGTAAACGTATTATCACGGAATTTTTTGGTGGAAGGATCTCATGGAGCTGATGGATATTTTGAGCTACATAAACTACTCGCGATACTTCAGTGGGGGGCGTCGGATCCGACTGCGCGTAGGTAGCTCCACTGCAGGCTCACTACCTACCACAGTAGATGCAGCAGCATCCACCACATCTGTTTTGTGAGGCGATTCAGGAGAGGGTAGAGGAGCTTTTTTTCTACTCCGGTTACCATTTTTAGAAGATTTTATATCTTTTTGGAATTGTTTTTCAGCTTCGCACGCGATCCTTATTTCCTTATGCTTCTCAGCCTTCTCCTTCTGCTCCTGGAGGCGGATTTCCTTTGCCACCTGCCGTTATTGTTTCCTTTCTTCAAGCATAATAGCTTTATCTACCTTCTTCTGCTCTCTACGCTTCATCTCCTCAGTTTTCTGCTCTTAATGAAGCTGATTATTAAGCTCCTTCTGTTCTTAGCGTTCACGGGTATCTTAAACCTTCTTTGGAGACTAGAAAACAGCTCTACTATAGTATTCCTCTAGAGCTTGAAGTAGTAGAGGCTTGCTACGCTGACGGCACTTCTTCTTATTAATAAGAGCCTCCTGTAGTTACTCATTTTTATGCTAGAGAAGCTGGCTTTTCACTGTAATCATGTGAACTAAGTAGCTGAGCTGCCAGGACTATTTATTATAGGTATCCTCAACCACCTTATGTAGAAGTCGTTTAATCCTCCTCTAATCTGAAGCGCTGAGTACAGAAGTAGAACTTTCACTTAATAAAGGCCTCTTAGTCTCCTCTACCTTAAATCTTTTAAGTATTACCTCTAGATTTAGTAGGCAAAGCCTAGTGACCTAAAAAGCGTTCAGGATTATTAATTCTTAAAAGGCTATATGCCAGGCCTTGTAGAAGAACCTAAAGAAGTCTCTTTTTATAATTGCTAAGAGCCCTTAGCAGTTATATATAAAGGCAGAGAGTTTATATATATACGCAGCTGATAGAGGTTTAAATATAGAGATATTAAGCGGCTAGAGCATATAGGTAGCATAAGGTGGGTAGATTGCTAGTAGAATTCAATTCTTATCACAGAACTTAATGAATTCCATTGAAACGTAGGATCTATGGCTATCTATAATAAGTAGATAATACAATTATTAAGCTTTTGCCTTTATTTTGCGGTTAAATACCTATTTAAGCCATGCCAGCCCAATCTTATTATTCGTCCATCTACTAGGAGATAAGGTAAAGAAGGTTTTATATTCTTGTAGGTTGAAATCTTAAAGCTAGGTATCTTGTATATTGCTAGTAAGAGCTTAATAGATAAGGGCTGGTAGAAGTACACTACTATCTACACAAATACAAGCTAACACTATAATCTACTCTCTATTACTATCTTAAAGTACTTGCTTTATCCCTCCTTACTTATATCTATATTGAGAGAATACATGCTTTATCCTAGAGAGTACTGTAAGTAGAATGTAAGTGCAGAGGTAGTAGAGGTAGATAGAGTGTATTTAGTATATATGTATGTATAAGTATACCCATGTTAATCTATATGAGATCTGAGTTAAGTATATATAGTACCTAATCATATAATATATTAGGTGATCCTGCTTACACACCCCCCTAGGTTTAAATAAGTTCAAAGCTGATGTTGACTATAGGCTACCTTCTGATATATCTATCTAGATTAGAGCTACTATAAATTATCCTACTGTAGTAGTAGTAATCTACTTAATTATAGGCCTATAGTAGAGTAGTACTAGGTAGGGATTATCTACTATTATAGTATAGGTGATCCTTGCTCTATACTACAGGTGTCCCTAATAGTAGGATATCTCCTAGAGCATGTATAAGGATCTTTTGCTTCTATAGATATATTAGCCTTAATAAAACTCTCTAAAACCGTATAGGATAAAACAAGAGAAAGAGTGTCCAATATTAAGATAGATATTTAATTGAGTGTATTGCTTAGTAGGATGAGATTAATTACTCTATTGATTAAGTGGAAATAGATCAAAGTATAGTAGTGATAGCCACTTCTTATATCTCTACTAAGGCAGGAGCTTTATAAGGCTATTAGCTGGCTAGCTAATTATTTGTATATATAATAGGCTGATTTGATTATTTTGAACTCCTTGTCAGAGCCAGTAATAATAGATATCTACGTAATGTAGCAAGGTCTTAAGACGAGGTGTTGCTGCAGTAACTAGCCTAATTATTTGTTAATTATTGCAGTATAGTATTTGCTCATTGCCTAGATTAAATTTAATATCCTTGAAGAGTCTCTACTACTAGATAAGCTCTATGCCAGCTGATAAGGCAGTAATCAGCTCTACTTTAGTAGTTGATTTAGTAATACAGCGCTGTAGTGTAGCCTTCCAGTTAATAGGGCTACTAAACAAGAAGAAGATATACCCCTAAGAGCTTTTGCGTATTGCTTTGTAATTAGTATACAATATATTAGAGGCTCTATAGAAATCTGATTCTTCTTAATTAGCTATATAGGCTGAGTTAGTTAATATTAATAAGTTGTAGCAGATTGATTAATTCCTTAATTACTATAGGTACTTAATTACCTAATAGGTAGCGTTGATATATTATAGAGAAGGATTAGTAAGGAATTCAGCTAGCTTTAAGTAAGCTTTTATAACATTAGGTCTTATAGTAGTAGTAATATAGCTAATTAATCTAATAAGCTGAGCATATTAATAGATATTATTATTATCTGTAGATTAATTAGATGGAAGTAGCTCCTTAGGCGGAAGTGGAGTAGCTGGAGGTCAGCTAGTTTTCCTAGGCAATTGATATCTAATAGCAAGCTTGTTGATATATGCTTATTAAGATAGCCATATTACTCTAGTTGATTAATCTCAGTGAATCTGAATACTGCAGAAGGTATTAAGCTCTCCTAGAGATCTGATCTTATATTAGTATAGGAGCTTACGTTTGAATTTATCTAGAGTAGCTATATAGGCTAGCTTAGCTAGAACAACTATATTATTAACGTAGAAGAATACTAAGAGCTTGTTATTTCTCTATAGATAGGGAGCATCCTTAACCTTATAAAGGCCTAGCTCTATAAGAGTCTTTGTAAGCTCCTTATACTATAGTAATAGTAATATCTTAAGGCTGTAGAGTGCTTAATATAGCTCCTATAGATAATTAGGATTAGTAAAACCTTCTGGTAGATGGCAGTATATAGGGCTAGTAAGTAGTACGTTGGTAAAGGCATTAATAGTATCATATTATTGGATATCTATATTAAAGTAGGCTGTAATAGCTATTAAGGCGTAGAATATTTATATTGCTAGAGTAGCAGTGTAGGTATCTTCAGCTATTAATTAAAGATCGCCTTGTATATAAATCCGAGCTTTGTACTTCTATAGATATCTATTGCTATTAAGCTTGTATTTGAACACCTATATTAGTGGAAGAGCCTTATTAATCTAAGGGTTAAACTCTTTCTAGGTGATTAGCTGATATATTCCTTTATACTTAATTATTAATAGCTTATACTATATAGCTGCTATAAAGCCTTATTTATATAGATTAGGTAGCTTTATTATATCTTGATAGTGATGAGGCTTAGTAGGTAGATTAGTTTAGTGAAAGCGCGTCCTTAGTGCCTTAGTAGATACTAATACAAAGGTTGACCAGTACTTGTTAATAAAGAAGCTACTATTCTTCTTAGATAGCTTTCTTAATCTGGTTGATCCTTTAGGAAGGATATAAGATTGCTATAGGTTGGTATTAATTAGCTCTCAATTTTATACAGTATTTAAATTAGTAGAGTTATGCCTTTTTCACTTTCTTGTAGCTTGAGTAGTAGTAGCTACTTTATTATAAAGCTGTTAAGTATTGCTTATTACTAAGGGCGTAGTTTATACACTCAGCGTAGAGCTGGTTAATATATATTAATCAGATTGTTAATCAGATAGAGATACTAAGGTACTTAGAGTAGGGAGTATTATCACATAATCAGATTTATTATAATCTAATGTAGGATCAGGATTAATTGTATATGAGGTTGATTCCACAGTTAGATTAGCTTCCTTATCTGAAGAATCTTCTGGATTAATAATAGCTGGTAGGCTGTACGTGTGAATAATCTAGTTAAGCTCTAATTCTTGTAGGAGATAATCTGAATTATCTTGATCTTAATAGAAAAGGTTCTCCTTGAATATAATATCTTGTATCCAAATAACCTTACCTTAGTAAGCTCTGCTCTTTACCTTTAGTAGCTATATATAATAGATATTAGAGGCATTATAGCTAATGAGGTAACTAATTAGTACTTATAGCATTAGCTTATTACCCCTAGGTATCTATGTACACAGTGCATAGGCTTAGTAGCTATATATCCTTAGGTGGGCAATTAAGGGCTTTTTGTAATAGGCTATCTTAAATAGAGTCTTCTAGTTAAGTAATTATGTAGGTATCTAATTGAGTAGATATCCTACAGTGATATAGATCTCTAGTAATAGGGCTATTAGTAGATTTAAGGTGTCTTACATTAATTAAGATTGATTAATTAGGTTCTTACCTAATTACTCTATAGCTCTGTTCTGTTCCACTGTATAAGGTGCTCTAATCTAGAACTTAATGCCTTCTTCGTTATAGTAGGCTTAAGTAGAGTTGTTATTGAGGCTATATCCTCGCTTATTATTAGTGATTACAAAGGTAACAGTGGTATTGAATTCACGCTTAATAGACCAATTGAGTCACCTAAGGACCTTAAGAAGGGTAGACTTATTATAACTACTGATTGTGTATACGAAGTTAATCTTTATATATAGATTAAATCCGTAAAATATATATTTGTGTCTATTGTAGCTAGTGGTATCTAGCTTAATAATATCAATCGCAACTGTCTTAAATGGATGAGAGGCACCTATCTTATACCCTGATTATTAAGAGATAATTTGATAAGCCTTGTTCTACAGGTAGCTCTCACAGTTAATTATAGTAGGGGCTTGTCCGGTTGGTGGCGCAATACCAATTACGTTAGCTAATAGCTAATTAATTGCCTTACTACTGGGATGTCCTATAAGGATATAGAGTTGTAGTTTTATAAGTAATTAAGGTTAATAAGGTTGAGATAAGTACTGCAGTCTACGCTTATTAGCTGTATTTACTAAGTACTAGATAGTAATAGTAGGTAGCTGAGGTATTACAGGCTTGGTTTAATGCAAGATAAGCTAGTGACCTCCCACTTAGGTAAGATTCGCAATATCTGAACGAGCTGATCCTGTTAATTAATACAGAGTATTATAGCCTGAATTGAAGTGAATATCTAATAAGGATAGACGTAATAGCAAGACTAGGCTAGTAAAGAATAATGGTATTAAGGCTACTTACCTCAGTGTCGTTGTTTTAATACCTCTTAGCGTTAATAGGGGTATCTTGACTTCTCCCTATACTGTAATTAATACTTCTAATCCTCCTATAAGGATGATATTATTAGGTAATATAGGTACTTACTAATGGAATTCTACAGGATTATTGCAGATGTGGATATTAGTAGCTGGATTAAGGACCTAGGAGTGGAGAAGTATATATTAAGGCGCTTCGTGATTAAAAGCCAATAGGAAAACTATATATGCTTTATGCGTGGACTGATCTAGCTAATTACCTATATCAATCTCAATTGAATCAGATAAATCTATATGAGATTGCTTAGCAGAATCCTTGCTCTTATACTTCTTGAATTACTAATTCTTCTCCTAAACTTTATTAAGTATACCTTGTTTATCCTTAGTCTCGTAGTCTATTATCTTCTTGGCTTTTTTAGGGTCTTTAACAAATCCTTTTAATTGGTTGCCTCTATTAATATATAGACACTATCCCTAGAAGTAAAGGTCTCTATAGAGGTAAGGCTTATTAGGTGTCCTATCTCTACCTCTCTTCTTGTTATTGTTCTTATTATATAGAGATTCTTCTTAATTAAGTATTACTGCAAAGGCTCTACCCTAGATATTTACCTTTCTTAAATATATAGTATAATAGTACTGTAGGAACTCAGCAATAATTATTAATAGCTAATTTGATTCTGTAGGTAGATCCCCAGCTTTTTCAGCCTTAAAGATATTAATAGAGAGGGTAGCTGCGTAGCCTGGATTATTCTAATTAATAGCTCTAATTAGATCTTTGTGGGGACGGAAACCATAAACATCTAGTAGGTTAATCTGTTTAGCGCGATTATAGGCTAAGAGGAACTCATTGCACTAGTCCTTAATATTTAATTACTGTGTATAAAAGACCTTAGCTACTTCGTATACCTTCTGAATCTAGTACTCTTAATTAGGCTTAGTGGGAGAGTAGAGGCTCTAGAGTGTCTTAAGTTAATCGTATACTATTTGTTGATCCTTGATGTAATAGAGTAGGTCCTAATAGATAGTTTTCATAATATATACTTCTACCTAGCCCAGCTTATCTGTTAATTATAAGTACTCCTTGATCTCTTTGTAGTAGGTATTAATCTCCTAATAGAACTAATTAAGTTCAGCTTAAGTGGGTGGAATTATTAATCTATCTTATACGATTGTATCTGGTAGATAAGTAGGCTTCTTAGGCTCCTGCAGTGGAGTATTAGCTTAATTAGGGTTGATATACTTCTACACGTTGGCTGCCTTAGCAATCCTTTGAATAATGAAGAACTAGAGCTCCCAGTCGTCTTAGTACTAAAGGATAATAGTTAACTCAGTAGCTTGAGGCATAGCGATGATAAGGTTAATTAGGTTGATAGAATAATTGATAGAAGAATAGGTAGATAAGATAGACAATAATATAAGGGCAGATTAGGCTGGGCTTATAACTGTAAGCAGAATATAAGTATAGAGGTAGTAGAGGTAGATAGAGTGTATTTAGTATATATGTATATATAAGTGTACCTGTGTTAATCTATATGAGATCTGAGTTAAGTATATATAGTACCTGATTATATAATATATCAGGTGATCCTGCTTACAAGTACCCTAATAAGGAAGCCCTTTTCATCCATATTGTACATGTTACGAGGCTTAATATTATACTAAGAGATCTTCTCCCCTATAAGCTTGAAATAGAGACTGTATTTAAAGGCTGAATCAGCTCTGTGGTATATAGCATCTATTCCAGCCATCTAGTAAGATACCAGCTTGATCTTATACCAGGCAATAAAGCGATCTACCTAGTTTTTTCCTGGCTCTTTTCCTGAGATCTCTGCTATAAAATTCTATATCATCTCTCTTATAGGTGCTAAGCCTTGTATATAGAGCTTATCTATATACTGTACAAGCTCTGTTTCTTATGTAGTATTCAATAGTTGGGATTTATCCACCCCCTCAGTATAGGTACCGATTTTTCCCCAGTGACGTTTCAACAGCAACGACCTGTCAACGCCATACTCTTTTGCAGTTTTGGTGTAATTCAGTGATTCTCCAGGCTTCAGCGACTTCAATGACTCCAATGCGGCCTCCATATCGTGTATATTGGTGGTGGTAGAGCTCTATTGAATGTGGGAAGGATTCGGCAAAATCGTGCACGGGCTGGGGGCGTGTACGGGCTGATGAAATACGGTAATGTATTAGCATTTGAGACACGCCCACGTAGTCTATGCGTATTTTTTTCTAGTATGGCGAGTTTAGGCACGTGAAGAAGGCCGCCAAATCCATACAATCATTTTCCATTATTCTTGAACTTGGTATTTACTGCTCTAAAATGTCATGGTACGCGCAATATGTAAGACTACATAGCAGTGCTTCCATATGCATGGAAATGTCCCAAGCCACTAACGTTTCTTCGCATGGGAGCGTTGCATTGCTAAAATATTTCTCTCCCGCGCCGCTCTGAGGGTACTAAAGCGCGGGGAAAATCCAGGCAGACCCACAGATATTTAGATCGCAACTGAGGCAAAGTTTGAGGGTTTTCGAGTTCTGCACCAGCCTGTTAGTTCTGTCACTATTTCACTTTAGGTATGTGCAAGCACTGACAGAGAGCTGAAACCCCTCATCTCACCTATTGACGGTGTGGGTGTCCCGAAGATACTTTCGATTGAAAAATCAGAATGGATCGTGCCATCCTTCGACCAAGCATGCGACCCATGGTATGTGAACCACCGGATAGCCTGCATGAAAAAGGCGTAGTGCAATCGGGGCAATCATTAGAAGGTCCTGGAACAAGGAAGGTGCCAAGTAATACCTCGGGCTTTACAATGGTCCCACGCAGACACAAAGTTGAGGTTTGCCCTGTATAACGGTAACTTTCGGTTATCCATATACTGGGAGGCTGTCATTGAGTGGTGAGTCCTTGTTCCGAGATTGTTAGTTGAAAGGCTGGCTTGACGTGTACCGAGCTACGTGAACCTGCATGCGCCCGCTCCTCACTGTTGTCACTATCTCAAAGCAGAAAGCGGAGGTCTCTGGCGTGAGGTCGAAAGAAAAATAATAGGAATAAGAGCCATCCTGTATGCTCTCACAATTGCACTTTGTAACATATCTTATACTCTTACTCGTGGAAAGATGTGCAACTTCTTCGTAATTTCAAGTATCCCGACGCTTATCAACGATCATGAAGGCTATTTTCATGCTCACTCTCTTCACTACCGTCACCACTGTCTGTCAGGAAAATTGTTATAGCTGCTTCAGCTATGGCAGTGAACAGTGGAACTTGACTATCACGAAACACTTGTGCAATACTGCGGGAAAAGACACTGGTCTCAACTGGGGGAACCAAAAATACTTTTGCGAGGATTTTGGCGACCGGGATCAGTTCAGGTTTGAATGTCAAAGGCGAAGTTGCAACGGTGCTGTTGAATGTTGAAAAGGACAGTAAGTTGTCCGATTCTTCGCGTTGGTAGTCTGTTCTACGTTGTCAAAGAAGCGAACTGCGGGATAGAATCGTGTTTGTATCTTGGCAATGCAGGATTGATCACCGTGGACTATTTCAAGAGCCACATCAAAAGAAGGGAATCCCGAATTAGGGTGAGGAGATGGAAGGACGCGGTAGTTGTGATGATCCGATTGGACCCACTTCGAACCAGCATAATGGTCGTTGATATTGCAGAGAGAAACCAACCGCCGGAGTCTGCGTCTAATGCACATAATTATCAATATGGCCGACTACCCATTCAAAAACTTCAGAAGCAGGTCATCTGTTGCGAAATCCCGTATTAAAGTGTTTCTTCGACCAACGGATGCGTTAATTTCGTCACTCAAATTTAGGTTTAAGTGACACCGGATTTCCAAAAAAGTCCATCCGAAAATAGCGTGTCTCATCCAGAGGGTAGGAGTCAGCGTCGCATTCCCTCGCCCCTCTGCTTGGCGTTTCAGATGCGATTGGTCACACGCCTCATCGGGCTTCAGAATGAACCCTCCACCCAGAGTCTGGGGCGAACGGTCTGCACGTCATGGCCCTTCTGGAGATTGAGCCTTCTATTCTTGCTGGAACATTTTATTCTATCATAGACAAATAGAATTGTATCGCATCTGCTAATGATTTCAAAAATGACCAGCTTGCTTCTCATCCTGGAACTTCTTCCCAAAGAGATTGGATACGGCCTTGACGATGTTCTTCCTCCTCCCTTTACTCTTATCTACAGCAGGGGTTGCTGGGACATTCACGCTTCCTCCCCTTCGTGAGCGCAGTGATGTCTACAACTTTTTCACCTGGCCATCGAAGCCAGGTGATCCCGGGGATTATTCTGAAAACCTTGTGTTTGCGGTGGGAGATGTGAGACGAATAGAATGGGTGACAGAGATGGCCAAGTACACAATCGCACTTTGCCAGGTAGAGCCCACAGGACGTAGCGTAGAGGGACCAATTATAGTTCGTATGTGCTTTTTGCTCAATATTTCAAGAAGCTTGAGTCTCACATCTTTGTCACTAGGAAAAGAGCCGTTAGAGCCCGAGAATGAGGGGTTTGACTGGACAGTCCACCCCTTATCCTTTAATCTCAGCACCTCGCCTATCTTTTCGTTCGCCTTTGCCGGCCAAAATGACCAAAAGAGTTTCACTTCCCACTACTTCAACATTTCGGATCCCAACAACTTGGCTGGGGCTTCCCAGTCATTGAATATATCAACTACAACGTCTCCCAAAACGCCAGTGACTATGTCTAAAACGTTCTCAATTCACTCATTGCTTTCACCGACAGCTACAGTAACCACTGGCAAACGACTCAAGAATACCAACACAAACTCAAAATCAGTGGGGCTGGGAGTTGGAGTAGGGGTTGGAGTTTCTTTGTTGCTCCTAATAGGAATCATTGTAAGCCTAAGGATTACTAGAGCAAAACGTGCGCGATCGTCTGTCCTGCCTACCGAGCTTGGAGACGGAACATCTCGAAAAGAGCTTGGAGACGATACGTCTCGAACAGAGCTTGGCGCTGGGCGCGTCCCGTCAATAGAGCTCAGCGGGCGAACTTCGCAGGTAGCAGAGCTTCATAGCAAACCTACTGGTCTAAGTGAACTCCCATGTTTCATCAAAGGGGGTTTGGAGGCATGCGATAGACCACCGGCGGAACTGCCATGTTTCGTCAAGGGAAGCTCAGACAGACTTGATCTTCTACCACGGGAAATGCCTTCAGATACGCCTCACTTCATTTCGCAAACGACCTGTTACGTAAAGAATCAAGCAGTGCCCATATGTGTGGACGTTTTATGAGAAAGGTAGTCGTGTATATGCGCATGGGACCTTGATCCTTTTAATGCTCATGATTTATCCCCTATCAAGGGTAGAATCTATTTGATCACAAGAACAAGATGTGGAGCTTTCAGATGGTGCTGAGACAGGTCACGCCCTGTATAAAATTGTGAAGGTTTCGATGACAACCTGGGCATGGACTAATTGGTTGCAATGCTCGGATCCGTAATTAGTTGATGATACTTCAGCCTAGTGGATGAGAAGGGACCACTGCGCTTTATATGATAAGGCGTTCATACGGAATGGTTAAAGGATCAATTAACAACTTAGCCTGTGATAGCGCGGCCTAGTGTAGGAATATGTGCTGAGCGTTGTCAACTAATTACGTTGTGGAGCCTGTTTCCATAGTTGGGGGGATGATAGTAGCACTCTCCTTCGCCCGACGAATGATTGTCAGTCGTGCGTAAATCAAACAAAGAAATACATGCACATAGGCATTGCATATAAGGACCGAATATATTTGTGAAAATTTACATCACAGCTATGCATCAATTACTGCCCCGCCCAAACATTAAAAATCGCCCCCAAACCCCCATGTCCTCTACTTCTCCACACTACCATCTCCAAATCTCTTAACAATCTTCTCAAAGACCTCATCTAACGTTGCCCGGCCCACCGTATAGAATTCTACACCCAGGTCATCCTTAACCTCCTCCATCTTCTTGATCAATCCAACAAGTCCATGCCCTTCGGTCGGCACCTCGAATCTAACCTGTCCGCCTTGGGTTTCTCTCCCAATCTTTACGTTCGGGAATTCCTCTCCAATCCACTGTTTAATAGTTTGTATCTCGGCATCCGTGGTGCGAGGCGCGGACCGGGATACAAGATGGATATGGAACGCATCTCCTGCGCGACGTTTCAGGGTTTCACGATCGCCGATGGCAAGCATGCGTGAAGACACAATACCGATGCGGTCCGCGAGCGCGTCAGCTTCTTCCATGCTATGCGTTGTGAGCACTACAGCACGACCGAGGGAAATATTCTGTAGTGTATGCCACATATTTCTCTTTGCATTCGCATCGAGTGCTGAGCTTGGTTCATCAAGCACTAGGACTCTTGGATTGCCCACGAGCGCCACAGCGAGAGAGAGTTTACGCTTGGTGCCACCGGAGAGCTTTTGCGCGAGTTGATGGGCCCAGTCTTCGAGGCCGCAGGCTGCGATGACAGTTGAGACGTTGTGTTCGATATTCTTGACACCGCGAGTCTTAGCGAAGAAGCGCAGAGTCTCGGTCACGGTCAAGATATCAGCGGAATCGAATTGAGGACAGACTCCTAGGTTTGCGCGGGCGGCAACAGGATGCTGTGTAATCGAATGACCGGCAATGGTGATTATGGACGATGAAGTGGATGGCTTCATATCACCGCGAATCATGGAGATGACCGTCGATTTACCAGCGCCGTTAGGACCGAGTAAAGCAAAGATCTCGGAGGTTTGGACGCCGAAGGTCACATTATCGACTGCGAGATTTTTACCGAAAGATTTGGATACGTTTTCGATGCGAAGATCTGTAGATGTTGATTTGAGACGTTTGAGTTCCTGTAGCAGGTCTGTGGATCCTAGATCAGATTCCTCTTCTCGAGCAGAGCGGCGCGACAGTGTTGGGAGTTTGAAGCTGCCATCCCACCACAGTAGAATGACAAAGAGAACAAGCCCTTGAAGGACCAAGTAGCAAATGGGTCCACCAAACATGTAGATGCTACCGTCGTTATGCCCATTGCACAGGGCTCCAAATTGGCCGAGGCCAATTGTGAAGGCGCGTTCCAAACTGACAACAGGCGAAATTATACCTAAAAGTTTGATGTACAATTAGTAAAGTTCTTTGTATAGAGAGAGCCAGACAGCATGCTCTATTCCCTAATCGTTTAAAACAGACTATTCTGAGCTCCCATCTAGATGGGGCTTCAGAGAAATTTGTCTCAACAACCCGAACTGCAGCAACACCGCCTTTGCTATTTGTACTGAAATCATACGTACCTAGACCAAAGTACAACTTATTCAGCATCGACTCGAGGTCTTGGTATGGAGTTCCTGACTGAACGCCGATTATACCACCGAAGTATGCAAAGTACATGACCACCTGTCCCAACGCCGCCATGAACCACGCTGTAACGGGTGTGCGCGCGAACATGCTGAGAACGTAGGCAAAAAGCGCGGATACAATGCCGTATAGGAAGAGGATGAGCCAGATGTATGCAAGACCATGCCAAAGGGAAGTTGAAATGGAAAGGAGAGCAACGCCGATGACGCTGATGATCAGAATGAACATCCCATCGAAGGAAAGATGGGAAAGCCAAAGTGGTAGAGGTCTGATGCCATTTGAATATTGCATACTTCTCACATTCGAAATGCGTTCGTGTGTCGGATAGAGTGCGAAGAAAGCAGGATAACACGCCATGATGAGGCCGTAGTATATCATAAAGATCAGCGGCTTCAGGTCGAACAAAGCTGGGATTTCTGTAGTAGCAAAATCGGCAAAGCCAACGTCGATGCTGACCCCGGTGATGATGTTATTGATGAAGTTCTGCATCAACATAGGTGATCGAAGCCAGACGACCTGCCCATTGTACGCGATGGTTGGGTTGTCGCCTAGCCAAACTCCTCCCGCGACGCCCCAGCTAGCATGGTGATCTTCAATGTACTGCTTGAACTCATCATAAGTATCAACGTATGTGAGACGGTCTTTCAACTCTTGGACGTCTGTGAACCCATAGCCCCATCTGGTGTTATTGGCCGAATAGATAGTCGTCATCTGGCGCAACATATTGTCATTCCATTTGGAAGGCGGTCCAACAACATAGTCATTGTACATGCTGCTCGAAAAGTCGGATCGATAGCTCCAATCAACGATGAGTTCAGAAGGTACAGGACAACTCAAGGGCTTCTTATAACTTTTGATGAGCTTGGGTGCAACGGCCGCGCCGACAATAGCGAAAGCGATGGTGACGAAATATGGAAGGTACCGGCGGCGAAGAATTCTGAAGCGTTTGGTGAAGAGGATATACCATTGCTTGAAGGCTGAGATGGGGTGACCATCCGTGAGTTGGTAGTCTGATACGGGAGAGGCTACGACCTGCACACCTTGCTTGGAGGTTTGCTCGGACTCGCTTGGTGGTGTAGAGCTTTCTTCAACATGAATCTTGTCGCCAGTAGCCTTTAGGAACAACTCCTCCATGGTGGGTCCGGAGACTTGATAATCGTGTATGCCATGTTCTTCGAGAATGTCGATCAACTCTGCTGCTAGACCGGCAGTGGCGACACGGTATACGAATTGGTGTCTTGATGATTCCTTTTCTACCGGACCTGAAAGGGTCATGTCCAGATCTGTGTTATGTGGCAGCTTAACTGTATATCCATTGCCGTACTTGTTCTTTAGAGTGGCGGATGTTCCTTCTGCCTTGAGCGTGCCCTTGTACATGATAGCTATGTTGTCTGCCAGGAAGTCTGCTTCATCTAGGAAATGGGTCGTCATGATGATAGTGCGCCTGCTCCGTTCAGCGAGTAGGATCTCCCAGATTCTTCTCCTTGAGATCGGGTCCAGGCCAGTGCTGACTTCGTCGACGCAACACACGGCGCTGCCGCCAGCAAACATCATGGCCATCTGTAGCTTCCTCTTTTGTCCTCCGGAGAGAGTCTTCGCTTTGCATGGAAGCTTGTCTTGGAGATCGCACGATTTAACGAGTTCAGTAACGATTTCGTCATTGACGGATGATGTGCATTTAAGGTCACTGAAGATGCGGATATGTTCCTCAACTGTAAGTTCAGGCCTACAAATGTTAGCAAAAAGCCACAGACTAGTCAGCTATAGCTCACCATATCACATTGTTCTGAGGTGCAAACCCAAGGCCGCCAGCTGGGTCGATGACAATACTCCCTGAGGTGACTTTGTGTTGTGCAGTTATGCAGTTCAGAGTGGTGGACTTGCCGCTTCCATTAGGACCAAGCAGGCATAGAATCTGGCCACGATAGGCAGTCAAGTTCATGTTAGTAACTGCATTTACATCTTGACCTGATTTGAAGACCCGTCCAAGGAACGGAACATTTTTGAAGATCCCGCCTTTGTACCTGCTACACGTGAGCTGGATGTCTTACAAACTTCTGTCAGACTTACGTTTTTCCAAACCCTGACACAGTGACAGTGGGAGCAGTTGGGTTTGCGGGAGTTGCAAATTTTCGTCCAGGAGATACCGTTGAGAATAACAAAGTCTCGGTAAAAAAGGCAAGAACCGGGTAGACCACAATCTGGAACGCAAGAAAGATCCAATGCAAGCCCAACTTGACTAACTCCACTTCGGCGAAACCGCCTTCATCCGAAGGTGTGTCCTGCATAAGTTGCACCTTCCTGTTGGCCAGTTCCCATCGAGCCAGCCCAGTGACAAAGTACGTATAGTTTGCCGACGGGACGAAGAGACTAAACACCATGACCAGTGCCTTGCTCTGCTTGAAGAGAACTTGCGGCAAGATGGAGAAGACCAGTGCAATGACTACTATTATCGAGCCACTGAGCTGGGCCTTCTTGAAGAACGAGGCCGCAAAGAGGGTGAACGAGCAGAATGCTAAGCCGGAGAAGATATGGTATGCAACTGGCACGCCTCTGGCTGTGACTGGGAAGGCGACGTTGTCCATCACAATACCAACCGCTAGCCAACTTGGAAGGTAGATCATAGCGAAGGAAATGTAAGTCGATACCTGTCGTGCAATTCGACCACGCACAGCAGTGGCACCGGGGATCATAGTATCGATAAGTCCAGACATGCCTAGCTCGCGCTCTGTAGCGACAAAGGAAGTCATGTGGTATACGAGTCCGATCATGGCGAAGGAGAAGATGGTGCCAAAGAGGTTGATACAAAGTGACAAGTAGTTACTCGTTCTACTCTCTGTGAGTTCTGCCTGGGTTCCTCGAGTGAAAAGAATACCATCAATCTTGGGAAGAGGATTCTGCGGCCGGGATCGAGCAATGATTTCTTCGTCAACCGCACGCTGAAGCGGTAGGAGGTAGATTTGAGGCCCGTTACTGCGGCTCTTGACATCGATGGCCCCTCCGATAGCCCCGTCGTCACCACGAAGAGTGTAGTTCCATGTTCCTTTTGTGCTGCTGTTGGAGCCCTGGTCTGGACTGGAGTGGAAGATCACACATCCATAACACTTGGAGGTTCCTCGTGTATCGCTGGCACACTCTTGAGCCATCTCCCACGAGCTGGAATACAACTTCGGAGTCTTGCCTGCATCTTCCACGATCTGGGATATTGAGTTGATGACCGAAGATACCTCGCCATTTTTCATGTCATTATCGATGAAGCCGACGATGATATGACCGGAACTTTGCTGTAGTGCATATCTAAGGGAGAGAATCTGTGAATGGTGCATTAGTAGCCAAATATGCGGCGAGAGCTTGGCCTAGGTGAACGCCTAAGATCAGGTCTTACAGGATGTGGGTTTCCGACGCCATAATGTCTCGGTGACGCAAAGAAGTTCTTGCTGTAAGCCAACACTAACACAACGACGAGCGGAATAGCTACAGCGCGGATAAATGTAGTAATTGGTCTTCGAACACAGATAATAAGAAGGTTCTTGCGGATGAGCGCTCCGATCTGTCTGAGGCGTAGATTCATGATACCAGATTGAAGTGCCGAATGCAACCCCTTGCAACAAGAAACGCCGAACTCTTATGGAAAGGAGAAGGAAGGAAAGAAAACAATGCAGAGCAAGCACATCCAATTCCAGGAATCAAACGAAGGGAGATGGGTCGAAAACTAGGCAGATGTTGCTATGGTATCGTGGTCGCTAGTCCTTCTGCCGCAGTCTGCCTCGAGGGCAGACGATCCACGACGATCTCCCCATGCGCAGGGGTACTTGCGATTGGCATCTTGTGTGTCCATTTTGGAAGTCTGGCGAGCATCAAATCGTCGTGATTGGACACAAAATTGTCAGGGATGAGGCTGTGGACGAAGGAGGCCGTGCCGAAGTGAAAAGAGGCTGAGTGTTTAGACCAACGCGGAAGAGGCGTAGCGGGCACGCACCAACCGCCGTTTAATTCATCCTGAGGCGCCCCCGCCCCCTCATGCATCACATTGCTTATTAAACATTCCCACCACAAGCTTCGAGTGGTAAGTTCTATGAGAAGCCCCCTTCTGGCGTCAAATGTCTCAAGGAACCATATCCAACCCCTCTCTGGTGCTACGCGATATGGGCGCAGTGTACTGAACGAAGTTTACAGATAGGCCATCACCGTCAGCAACCGTTTAGCTCCTTGGCTAAAAACACGAGCACAAGGGTTGATCAGCACCACAACGTTGTACCATAACGGGTATTGAATGCATACAGACGATACATCGTGGGCACCTATGAGGAAGGTAAATTTTCTGCTAGGGGGACTGTTTCTACCGAAGAGTGCACCTTGACAAGCGTATTAAGCGACTTCTCTTCCCTTTACGAGATTGGAGGGCCTGCCCACAATGAAATTCAGTGCCCAGACTTTGACGTTTGGACGCTGGCATTCGGAGGTATACAGGCCGCGCGTTTTCCCAGCCGCAGCCGCCAACATTGTCAAACTGGAACCCTGAAACATTGTTTCAAGGCAGCAATGTTGAGCTTGGCAATACATTTTCCCTACACAGTCCGTATCGAGCAACTTTCATGCACCTTACAGATGATAATACAGATATATCTCTCGTATTTGGATGCCCAAAGGATTTAGGAATATGAAAGACACTACAACTCTCGCAAGGCTTGTGCATTCGCGAGGAGCTGGGTGGTAGTACTCCTTGCGCAGAGTGGATTTTGGTTCACGAGTATCACGTGCTGAAGGAAATGCTGATCCCCAATAAGTAGGTTCTCGTATTGCTAAAACAAGCAAGTATCCGAGAATTCTGTCAAAGATTGGTACTGCCATGACTTCCTTGACCTCCTTTTCGACCTGAGTATCGGTGTGCGTACTCTCGATAACCTTCGTTATAGCAGACTTTTATACTTGCTTCAAAAGAGGATTTCTTTAATACCCTTTATCCTGCTTCTACCATCTGCCGAACGTCTCCCACCTTTTCGTCCGGCATCGACTGCCACAACCGTTCCATTGTCCTCGTTCTTAGCATGAGAAGAGTCTGAAGCCTTTGTAGACTCTGCTATTGTAGTTGTCGCTGGCTCCGCATCATCGTCATCGTGTCTCTTCCTCCGGTATTCCCCAGTCACTTCGCTCATTATTCCTAGTCTTTGTCCTTCGTATATCTTGTCGTTTTCACCCTGCCAAAAACTTGTTGGCTTTTCGCTAGGTGAATGCCAGCTACCTCCGCGCTCACGAAGGCGTCGGGTATGCTCAAAGAGAATTTCCAACTCTTCCATATTCAGGGTATCCAGTATGAGGAAGTAGTCTGGATCTGCCTAAATGTGTTTCAACGATGAGCTACTCGGGAGTCTTCGAGTGAGATGATTCAGACCTTGTCCTCCTTGTATAGAATCTCATAGGAGCGCAAAGTCTCAACCTCTGGATAGCTTTTACGGACTTTCGAGGATCTAATTTCAGAAAGACGTATCCGCACAGCTTTATCGGCAACATCCTCATCAATAGCATTTTTCTTAGTCCTTTTGGCTTCGGCAGTGGAGGCTTCGGCCAAGAACTTTTCATCCAGGTCATTTTCTCTCTCTCTTTCCAAGCGCTCAATCGCCCTTACGAGAAAATCAGCTTCCTCTTTCAGGGTTTCCTCTCCCTGTCCTGCGGGGCAGGTAAGCGGTGGGTGCACCGTCTGAGAACCCACTGTCGCCACTCTCATCAACTTTATGCGCTCGCAATATATCTGGGGAATTCTCCTAATCGGCATTATCCAGTCATTGTTGTGAGTAGGACTTGAAATGCACGTCGATTTCGCGGCCAGACTCTTGAACCCTCTTTGAGAACGCGGTTTCTGCTCCACTATCGATAGATTGGTCTTTTAGCTGGAACATTTGGCCAGCGTTCTCTTCTTGAATTTTGTTGGTCTGAGCGGTGGGCTCAACGCTTGATGCTTTCACCAAGATCCGATTCCTGGTCTCGCTCTCCTGACCCTCGTGAGCATGCAACATCCCCTTCAAACCCTCCTCCTTCGCCATTTTACGGTTGGATTCCACTGCGTTGAAGGCTTTAAGCGCACCAGCAGCTTTTCTGTCTTGAAAAGCGTCGTAAGCGGCCTTCAGAATTTGATATTCGGTCTCCCAATAAGGACCTTGGCGTGATTGGGATATCTCAAAGTATGTCCTACCCTCGAAATCTCGCCTTGTAGGGTCGAACTTCTGCTCAAGCAAGAGCTCGATAATCTTGAGGTGGCCCCTACCAATAGCAGCGATCATAGCATTGTTGCCATTGGGGGGATCTGCTTCAAGGCCACTTGCAAGGAGAAGACTTAGAACGTCATAGTGGCCGTGTCGCGCTGCTGCTATACCGCTAGCAAGGGTTGGCTTTACACCACTGTTGACGAGCTCTGTCACTGCAAGAATGCCTCCCTCTCCAGCTTTTTGGACGAGAGTCTCACTGTTGTGGCCCCGGCCTGGAGGTCTTGGCAACGCGGCACTCTTCTCGTTGTTATTATCTGACGGATCCATATCGCCCGAAGTTCCAGCTCCAGATGCTGTAAAGAGTTCCGGATCCGAGTCCCAATCATTATCATGCCACTCATACGCCTTTGTGAGACGATCCGTTTCAAGCTGTTCTTTCCTAGTTTGGATCCTCTTGTTCATTATCGCAAGAGCTTTCCGGGTACCCTCGAAACTGCCTACCATAGTCACACTGTGCTCGCTGATGAGTGGATCGGGATCATCAAGGAAACTGATTTCGACCTCCAAAGCTTTTCCGAATTCATCAATACCACGACCATCACTACCAAGAACTTCCATCAATACGTCCGCAGGAACACCAGCAACGGATAACTTGAATGGCTGGGCTCCCCGTGATGTCGAAGATTGACTTTGGTGATTATCCTCGTTGTCTGCGGCCCCATGTATAGTGTTCTTGGGTTCAGCCACGTTATCCGTGTCCGACTGGTCGGATGGTGTAGCAGCCATAAATGGCGGTGAAACACTCCGACCTCTAGTCCGCTCGAACACATTAATCTCTGCATCCGTTTGCACATCGCCTTCCTCAGTCGCTGAAGGCGTTGAATCCAATGGTGGATGTGGTACGACTTCGGAGTTTGGAAGTGAATCATGCGTAATAGGTGAATCAGGCATCTCCATGCTGATTCTCCACCCTGGTTGTATCTTATGATCCCATTCAGAGAAAGGAATAGGACCATCGGGACCGATGAATTCATACAAACTTTCTCTCATTTTCGGGACCAATGGGCCTGATAGACCCCTACAGGATTGTTGAATAAGCTGTTCGGTATTCTCCCACGATTTGGCGACATTCCATGGTATTGTGAGGATTCGGCGAAGCAGGTCTTGTATTTGAATTGGAGTTTTGCCTTGAGCGAAGTCGTGAGGGGAAGCTGAAGTTTCTTCCGTATTCTGAGGCCCACCCTGATCCTCGGCCGGACTGTGATGGCGTGCGCCGTCTTCCGTGAAATGAATAGGACGGAGATCGTTCTTGTGGAGAATACTCATGGTAATTATACATCCTGGCTTGATTCGGGCAGTCCATCCCTCGATAGATTTTGGCATCGGATTTTTCTCATTGTTTATGTAAAGGGAGTAATTTCCTTTCTCGATGTCGTCGATGTCCTCTTTAGTGACATCATGATTATCTGACAAATCTGGTATGCAGTGCCGTATCAAACTCTCCATGCCAGACCATGTCATACAAATCTCCCAAGGAAACGAAAACATACGACCGAAGCAGTCCTTATAGGTGATGAGAAGATTTGACGGATTGTTCATCAGCCCAATCCCTGTGTCCTTCGTCGCTTCTGTGTCAGCTTCATGTTGGCTTTCCATATTATACGACACTTCCTTCTTTGAACCATCGGGTGTTTGATCTAAACTCTTCTTTTGCTGATCATCTTGACGGAGAAGACTAAGAAAGTCGTCTAGGCTCTTGAGAACAGCATCATTCAACTTTCTGATGAACATCTTTTTCGATTCTGTGGCAATACGATCTCCTATCGTGTCGATTGCTGCAGCGGGTTCCAGGAGCTGAAGTTTGATGCCGTTGGAAAGCGTACTGTGAGTGGATTCCGCAGACGAGATACTGGGTGGACGACTGTTCAAGAAGTTACTTACTCGCTGCTCAAACTCATTTCCATATATACTCCTCATAATCTTCAGTTGGCTCATTGCTGGCGTGTCCGTTGCGGCATCAACAACTTCGATATTCCCAAATAACACATTATTCTTTTGTTCTTCTGGGTCATTGGGAGTACGGTCTTCATCTAGCTGCTTTCTTATCCTCTCTGCAACTGCAATTGCGGTATCAATTTGCCACAGGGCTGAGCGGACCTGCTCCAATAGCGCTTCTTTTTGGGCGGATACTACCTCATTCCCCCCTGGGTCAATATCCGCGAGTGGTATCGTAACCTGGCGTTCAAGATCCTGACGGAGATTTTCATATGCATACCGATAAGTATCCTCATCTGTGACTCGACTGTTTATAAACATCTCTATGCGTGCGGAAAAGTCGAGTTCAAATTTGGATGCCAAGTTTTCAATCAGCTCCGATGCAGCACGGCTTGCCAAGACGGACTCTAAAGATATTGATTGGAGGTCAGGAAGTCCAAGATCTGGCCACATGCGCATCGTGATGGAACACCGAGGCCGGATCGTTGTCTCCCAGTCCTGGGCGGATATGACCATGCCATCAGGCCCGACGAGATCATAGTGCTCAGCATGAACATGTGGCATGAAGGGTTCTGGGCCGTAGAGAAACGCTTGCTTGATCATCTCTCCCATTCCCTAGTTGAATGTTAGATCTCCCAAAGTTAGAACTACATGATTCATTACATACCTTCCAAGTCTTACAAATATCCCATGATAAGTCGAACCTACGTCCCGTAGCATCCGTGAATCTGATATCCTCAGCTCTCGCGTCTTCATCTGTTTTCGCTAGGAAATCGAGATCCCTCTGCAAGCGATCTAAAAGGGAGTTCCGCCTCTGCACATTCTCTTCGTCGCCTTCTGGATCGTATGTAACTACCTCTTGTCTGAATTGCACCAGGTCTTCTGTCAGTTCCAGGCATTCTTTCCTTCTCTCTCCATGGTTATGGTAGTAGTGGTCTTTAAACTTCATCAATCGCTTCGTTACGATACTCTTATATTCAGAGATAAGAGCCAGCAACGGGAGGTCAGCCGACCTTGACAGTCGATCTGTGTCAATGCCTTCTTCTTTAGGGACTAGCTCTTCCATGCCCTGTATAACATTTGCAATAGTCATCTTTATCCGTAGCTTTAGTGTCTCCGCCTCTCGACTTCCTGTTGTATCGATGGCGTCAAGCTTTGAAGAGATTTGAGATTTCAACCCTTGACAGATGATCATACAAAGCCCTTTACGATCTATTGGGTCCTTGGGACAATCGGTCATGAAATCGAGACAACGATCCTCGAAATCGGTTTGATACTTCTTGTTAAGAATCATGAGACGAGCAATGGCATCTCCTGTGGCGTCAGCATCTGTGATCGTTGTTTCGGTGTCTGCCGATTGAGATTTGAGCCGGAGTTCTTCTTGTGCATCTTTAAACTCTTGTGCTCGAAGTCTGCTTTCTTCTTCCTCTTCCTCCATTCTTCTTCTCGCTTGCTCAAGCATCTTCTCTTCCTCCTTACTCTCCCTCTGCGCTTTGACAGATTTCCATGCCTCACGAACAGAGTCCATATCTTCTTCATCCAGTTCTTCTTCATTGTCGGAAGGTTCCGCAGCTGTACAGTCGATGTGCTTCTTCTGCCATTCTCGCGCATGGCTCTCTGAGGCTATGATATGCTGTCTATACAATTTCACGAAGTCCTCAACGCTGGATGGCCGTGGGTAATCAAGGGATCCAGGGGAATAGATCTCGTTGCAACGAGAACAGGCTCGCTCACTTTGTGGAAGTCTCACTTTGTAGCCCTCTTCCCATGGTAGCTCGGAATACTCTTTCTCAAAATGTTGGACGCATTTAATGCAGAATTCCGCATTGTAGGGGGATTCCGACAACATGTTCAGACAATGGACGTGGCAAGTAGTATTACAGTATAAACAATCCCGCAACACCTGGCCCTCATGACTGTAGATCGCAGGTTAGATCAGTGAACAGAATTCAATGATGGTAAGAAAGTGGACAGTTATAAAAAAGAGGGGTACGCACTTGAAACATTCGTTGTCACAATTTCTGCACATTATGTGTCGGGTGGCAGTAGCAGCTACTGATTCAAAAGTCGACTGTGCAAAAGCTTCTGGATCCCCATCATCGCTATGCTCTGATGCAATCTCTTCGTGTTCCCATCTGTCAACATTTAACTCCACTGAATCAACATCATCATTGCCATCGTCATTAGGCTCATCCTCAATGGCATCCAAACCCGGGGGGAGAGCAAAAAGTGCTAGCTGTTCCTGGTGTTCACCCAAGTGTTTTTGAAGGGCTCTAAGGGTCATGATTTTGCCACACAACGAGCATGTCGTTCGTTTCATCAAGTCAATTGTCCGTGCGGATGTACGCTTCAAGGCCGAAAGCATATTTTCCGACGCGAGTTCCTTGTGGCCGGCACTCACATGAGCCTCAAACTCATCTTCACCACTGAATGATTGTCCGCAGCCTTCGATACAGTGCCAAGAAATTCGATGAGCCTCCAATTCGTGAGTGAACCACGCATGTCGTGAGTCATAAAGTCGGTCCGCAGTCGTACAATGTTCAAATGTACAACAGTACGGATGGAGGTCACGGTAGACATGCTGTTTCCAGGCCACTGGGGTATGGATAGATACAATCATGAAGCACAGTGGACATTCGTAGAACTCCTGGTCCTTGGCCTTTTTGGGGAGGGCGGGGGCTCGAATTGTCGCATTGACCGACGTGGCATATGATGTCTGGGACAGCGCATCATCGTTGTCATGCAGAACAGGGGCGTCCGACCTCGCCGGTGCGTCACCTAGAAGGAGTGGAGGCGGCATGGGCGTGGCCTCGGTACTGTTGCTCGTCTTTTCCGTTTTCGGCTCTTCAAACCCAATCTTTTCAACATTTTTCGATAATTTCTTGTGATGTTCTTCACGGTAGGTTAGATACTGCCGTCGTCCAGATATGGCTTTTCCAAGCCTGGTCATTAGGAATCCTTGGCCAGCAAACTTTGCTTCTACGTGGTGTATATCGTGTTCTTCGAAGAACGACTTGTCGACAGTGATTGTACTACGGTGTTGGTTATTGGGCGCAGGGTCTCTGATAGCCATGGCCAGGCGGAATAAACACGTCACCGCGTTCTTCGCACTGGCGCACAGTTGCTTGAGTTCTGTGTTCCCTTGGAGATCCTCATCATAAGACGATGCCGACGAAGAGTCAGTGTCGGAGTCAGAAAACTCGTCCCAAGGCCGTCTCTGCCCCGTGACAATCGACAGTGCTGAGGTAGGATGAGCTTTGCAGTCTACAGCTGATGTCTAGCCTGCCACTTACCACCCTTCAAGGATTCTTGAAGGTCAGCTAGCAGATGCTGGGTCTCGTCCTTGAGGTGGGCAGCATCGCGGAGTCGGTATTCGAGCGATCTCCGTCCTCGACGATGCGCCGCGATGTTCCCCGCCCACAACTTGAAGCGGTCGAATTCGTCGCCGATGGTTTCTGGTGGGACCTGTTCCCCGAAGCGAGGCGTTTGCTGCAGTGCGTCTTTGAGACTCAAAAACGAGCGGCCACACGAGTCGACGTGGGCAGAAATATGCATCGATTCCATGGTGACTGCGACGCGCGCAACATCGCGATGTGGAATGGAGCAGTGCCAGAGTCACAGGATCACGAGGATGACGTTCATGAGGCACCAGCGGTGGGGGGGATAGGCGACAAGGATACCTATGGGGCCGAAAAGCCCCGCCTTTCCACTTCTGGCGAGAGGATGCGCCTTCTCCTCTCAGCCTCCACGTCCTCCAACTCCCCTCTATCCTCCTTTATGCTAACTCGGAGATCCGCGGCTTCATGGACCGCTGCAGCTCTCACTATTCACGAATACGTTAGTTGAAGTCCCTCCTAAGAGAGATCAACCCCTCCAAGCATCGTTTGGCCTCGCGTTTGCAACGTGACGAGCACGGGATGGAAAAGCCCCTCGGCAATAGCCTTTTCATCTCAAGTTCCAAGTGCAGGAAGAAGGATCCGTCAAGCCTGATCGGGAGATACACAGAGCTCGTCGCCTAGAGATACTGTCATCGCCATGTCGGGGGTGGAGGCGGCTGGTTTGGTTCTCGGATCAATACCACTGATCCTCGCTGGCTTAGAGTTCTATGCGAAAGGGATTGCAGTGACAAAGCGGTATTGGAAATACCGCGAAGAGTTCAAGAGCTTGACGACGGAATTGCGCACCGAGAATTGTATGTTTGAAAGAAACATTGAAATGTTGTTGACCGGGGTCGTCAAACCAAAGGAGATGGCAGAGTTCATTGCAGACCCGTGTGCATCAAGATGGAACGGCACCGAATTTGAAGAGAAGCTCAGAGGAAGGCTTGGGGCACCTACATATGAGTCCTATATGGACACCATTGAGCAAATGAAAAACACTGCCGACGCGTTCAAAGACAGGCTCAAGTTGAGTCCTTCTGGGAAGGTACGTTCATGAGCTCTTGGCAATCCGCGCTCGCCTGTTCTGATTTCAACAGGTGCAATTTGTTGAGGAAAAGTCGCTGAAGGAGTACAAAAAGCGTCTCAAGTTCAGCCTCAACAAGTCCGACTACAGCGATCTGATGACGCGACTCCGCAACGCCAATTCGGCCCTATATCGAATGACAACACAAACCATCTCACTTCAGAGCCTCCAGACTTCTAGCAAGCAGCAACGCCATGCTATCCCTAAATTCAGTGCCATCAATGATCGCGCCCATGGTTTCTACTCTGTCCTGAGTTCTGGCTGGAAATGCTCGTGTCACGCTGATCACAGTGTCAACCTTCGGCTCGAGCAACGCATGGAACATGTGACCAGCGATGATTCTTCCGATGATGGAGAAAATGAAGCAATGGAGGATCCGTTCCGGGTTCTTTTCAGCTATAGCGACCACCACACGAAGCCGCTCACCCAACCCAGTCCTGTCATAGCATCCAAGCCATGGTCCTGGGAGGAGGCTGACGTTCATATGACCATCAACACTCAAGGCACCAGTCCTGCAGCACCGTTTTTGCCAACTGCGGCCAAAGTCCGCTTCAAAGCCAAGCAAGCAGTCAAAGCTGCCTTGGATCTTTCCAATATGCATCCAATTCAGGATTTATGTGAGGCAATATGCACACTTCAACAACCACAACGAGACGTCTGTCTCTCACTTCTGGCCTCTGAGATCGCAATCGCCAAAACTGCATCGGCTCAAAAATATAACTTGCTAATCCGCCCGCTTAAGGAGCCACCGTACAACCCCGACGCCTGGTCAGTTGCTTCGCTGCGAAGTGTTCTTCATGACACCAGGTTTACTCGCCACGATCGACTTCGACTCGCTGTGACACTCGCGTCGAGCGTGTTGCAGCTACATGAGACCCCCTGGCTACACGAGAACTGGACAAAAGACAACATATACTTTATCAAGCGGGCTGATCAAACAATGTACGACTATCCCTTCGTTTCCCAGCAGTTCAATGCTTCCGCCCTTGCCCCAACTCCTGCTCTCCCTCTCCCAGCATCAATGTCCCGTATAATCAGAAATCAGACCTTGTACGCTCTTGGTGTCTCATTGATTGAACTGTGGTATCGAAAACCTATCTCCGAACTATACGACCCTACCGATGGCCCACCGTTCATTGGTGATCCAAGAGTGGATCTCATGACGGAGTGGAACACGGCCGACAGACTCGCGGAGGAACTATATCATGAAGCAGGAGGTAAATACAGCGATGCCGTGAGGAGGTGCATCAGGTGCGACTTTGATCATCGTGCGAACAGGTTGGAGGATACAACATTTCAGAAGGCGGTATATCAGGGAGTTGTGGAGCAGTTGAAAGAAAATTTTGATTTTCTATACTAATTTGCCGCTGCGCCTCGGAGCTGTGTGGCAATCACGTTGAAGGTCAAAGTTTTGCCGTTCAGATTACAACTCGGATGCTCAGAAGGATGAAATTCATTCGCGCACTCGGAGCCTTTTCCCGGGGATCTCTTACATATCGCCCCGATTCACACAGCCTTGGTCAATCAGATTGATGACCACGCATTGTCCACTGGAAGCGCAGCACCGCTGATATGTCTTGCGTCATCACTCGCCAGGAAAGCAATAGCCTTCGCAACATCATCAACGGTTATAGTAGGCAATGTTAATTGGCCATCTGGACCGTTTGGAATATGGAGCTGGATGACCGGCGAATATGACGCGAATGCTGCGACATCGAAATTCTCCTGCTGGATAGACGTCGCCATATTCGTATGCACTCCTTTTGAACAATTAATTTAGATATTTTCGATCGAGGACTAGAAGGTAGGAATATCATACCACCGGGAAGAACAGCATTACACCGTATACCTTCATTGTGGAAGCGCCATGCCACATTCTTTGTTGCTCCAAGCTGCATCGCGCCACACTATTAGCTCCAACCTAACTTCGCCTCGGAGTAATTTCCTCAGACACTTACCAGTCCATGTTTACTCGCCGTATAAGCAACACCCGCACTCGCTCCACTCACGCTTGCGCGAGAGCAAACATTGACAATTGCACCACCCTTCGCTTCCTTCATGGATGGCAACACAGCTCTCATGAGTTTGACTGGCACCGTGAGGTTTACACTCATAACCCTGTCCCACTCATCATCTTTCAGAGTATCGACAGAAGAGAATGCATCCATAACACCCGCACAGTTGACCAGGACATCGATCTTGTCTCCATTTTTAGCCTTGCAGGCTTGGACTGCGACGTCACAAGCTTGTGGCTCCGTGAGATTGGCTTGATGGAATGAGAAAGATGTCGCATGGGAGGGCTCCAGAGTGTGATTGAAGGGAGATATATCGATACCGAAAACTTCAGCAGATTGGGACAAGAAGTGGAGAGTCGTTGCTTTGCCGATGCCGGAGCTGCAACCGGTAATGATGACAACTTTTCTCACAAATTGGGACATTTTGCTGCAGGTGCAAAATCGATAGCAAAAGGAGGTTTCGGAGTTGGAGATTAAATGGATGAGAAGGAAGAAAGGATAGAGAAATTAGGAATGCGGAAGAGAAACAACGAAGTACGTTGGTATTTGTACTCGCTAGCGCCCCGCAGCCTCAAGCCAACCTTGTCCCTGCATTCTTGACCGTCAACCCTTTCCTATTCGTGAGCTTCGAGGGAAGTTCCCAATGACCCCGCGTCAAGTCTCGAACAGGACTTGGAATTTGGTCTCGGTATCATTCCACCCGTCACGCTAAGGAGTGTGGAGTGATGCATACTGGCCAATCATGATGGCTTGAGTACGAAGCGGTGACGGTACGGCGCTTCTATCTGCATTAGGAAATATCGGTTAGAGACCATAGTCTGTATCCAACAACATACCCCTTCCAAAGCCCTCAAATGCCGTGCGAATTCAGAACAGACTAACACAACGGCATATCTACCTCGAGAAGAGTGGCGACCGCGGATATTTCACCACAGTCGGCGAACCATATAGTAGTTTGATCGTTACACTTCGTTCATCGTTTCTTATTCTGAGCTAATCATACGAAAGGATGGGGGTATAGACGTTCAGCAGGAGGGGTGGCCCACTCCCTTCGCCCCCCTTACTTCCCTAATCTTCGCTAACAATTCTCCTGCCTTGAGAGCCTCAGCCCCCGTTCCCTGCGAGTGTAGATACTGATATTCACCCCAACGCAACCTCAACAAGTCAGTTAGCTCCTTGGAGACCTCGCCAAAAATCAGAAAGTCCTGCAAAACTTCCCGAATGGCACGCATGTCCGCCTTCCGCCCCATATCCAGTATGTCCAATCCACCAGCAGTCTGCCTTCCCAATCCCTCTAGGCACATCTCAGAGATCCCGAAATCCCCCAACACAACACGGGGAAAGGTACCACTTACCTTCGTACCATCTTGATCATATGACGAGAGAAAGATATTGGCAGGTTTGATATCACGATGGATAACGCACTTGCCCCCATCCAACCCACTATGCAAGTACGCAACAGCAGAAGTCAGGCCTTCCATCACATGCAAGACGAACTCCGCATCTATCTGAGTGCCGTCTTGCTCATATGTCTGTTTAGCTACATTTAGCCAATCCTCAAGATTACCCTGGTCACAGTACTCCATGTATATGCCACCTTCCTTCCGGTCGGGTGTGATGTACCAGGAATAGATCTTTGTGATGTTCGGATGTGAAAGAGATGACATGATTGCGGCTTCCTTATCGGCAGCTCCGTGCGCGATGTCCAAGGGTGTGAAGCGTTTCAGTATTTGTGGGACAGAGCTTTGAGGGGTGTGGCAAAGGAAGATGCCCTCGTTGTTGAGGTTGCTGGATACGGTGAGTTTGGTGCTGCAAGTGTAGTGACCGGAAGGTGTCTGAGAGGGCCATTCGGACCATAGGAATGTCAACGCGAGGACTCTCAGAAAGCCAAAACGTGCCAGACAACCGGAGATTCGGGCCAGCATGATTTAGTGAGAGGTGTTGGAGGTGGCTGTGGTTAGAAGAGATGTTGGGAAAGAAAAGGCATGTATTAGTAGAGAATAGAGGTCGAAATGTCTGAGAGATTGTGCAAGAACAAAATAAAATTAGACTAAGATCGGAAATGCTTCGTCACCTAATACGGCAAGAGGGCGGAGAAGCTGACCATTCTACGGCAACAAATGGTGCATATAATTGAAAGCCTTGAACATTCCTAGGATAGCAGAATGTAAACTGGATTTCGCACTTGAAAATATCGCGGGCCTTGGACTTTGTGATTGAAATCGATCGTTCTATCCTAATTACTTTTGTATCATCGGGATGAACAGTTACGATTCGGCACACTCACTAAGCTGTGGAGCCTCAGCCAGTGCCTCAAGCAACGGCTCCTCGGCTAGAATGCCATCCAACTCCGTTCTTCTTTTTGAAATTTCAGACACCAAATCTCTGCAAGTAGGCCTCTCCTTGGGTTCAAGCTTTGTACACCAAGCCACTATATTGGCTAGTGCCGAAGAATATCCACTGTTCGATAATGGAAAGGTACCTGTTGTGGAGTTATACGAGGAATATGGTTCTGCAGCCTCCGCCATGAGACAGTAGATCGAGGCGCCAATCTGCCAAATATCGCTCGCTGCGCTGAGCGCATTTATTGTCTCGGGAGGCTCAAACTCGGGGTTTTGTCCGGGGATACATACACCCTTTTGGACATCATCCTCAGTTACGCAGACTCCAAAGTCAGCAAGTACCACACGAGGATAGAGTTCCATATCCTCGGCGGGCGAAATAAGCAACACATTGTCAGGTGTGATGTCCCGATGGTAGATCATGTTCCATATAGGCGTATTCACTGCTTCTGTGAAAGAGGATTCTGGTGTAGGCCCATACTGACATACCAGTATCGCATTAGCCAATGCCCAGATCACTTTCCAAATGAACAACTCTGGGATATGCACATCGTTTGATGGGGCACGGTTACCATAAACCCTGATCAAGTCCCCAAGAGACCCCTTGTTGCCGTACTCCATAAATATGCTTCCCTTCGATTGCCCCCGTCTGTCTTTGAGAAGAAGACTGGATATAATTTCGACAATTTCTGGTCGGCCTTTCAACCTCTCAAGAGCGTTAATCTCCCGGGCCACCGAGCCATCCTCAATGTCGCAGTGTGAGCACCTCTTTTCAATGCAGATTCTATCAGTTATTGTATCGCGCACGAGACGGATTCCAACGTTACAATTTCCGGGACAGTTTAGGTGCCGAATGACCTCAAATCGGGGGTCAATGCTCGGAGAAATACGCCTCCATGATGGAGTGGTTGATGGCGGAGAATCCATCCTGGAGTTCATGGCAGACCGTGGAACTTTTCAGGTGCAGATTGATGCAATTTGAACAGTTTTCACACATGAAATACTGTGTTTGCATTGTGTTCTTTGCACTAACGGGTTTTAACAATGATGAGTGTATCTGCAGCACTTGGACAATAGGTCCAGGATTGTTCTCATGTTGATCTTCACAATGTGGCCTTATGTTGTATGTAGCATCTGTTGCATCTCATTGATTCCTGCGATACTGACCATAGGAGGGCCTTTTCGTGGATCGCCTTAGAGTACTGCAAGGAGGGTTCATTGCTGGGCCATTTTTAATGTCACGGGGGCAACTTGCCACTGGCGTTTATATGGCTCGTCTTTGAGTCGTTAGTAGCAGCAGTAAACTATTTGCACAACGGCCCAGAGCGTCCGATAGATCATCGTAGGAGATGGGAATGAACCCAACACTACGACGCCATTCTGGCTAATATCTTTCCAGCCAGATCCTGTGCAGTGGGTGATCAATACTCGGAAGTCAAGCTGGGAGATCTCGGCATCGCTGAAACGAAGTCATCCAGAGAAATAACCGATGGAAACCCATGTACGCATATATGCCAAATATGGACGAGGAATATAAGCCACCTGAGTTCGACAAAAACTCCATAACTTGGCTCGACGGCAAGGTTGATATCTTTTAAGTGGGCTTGGTGATCTGGTGTCTGCACACTATACCCTCTGATGATGAAATGTCCTTCAGGCTTCCTTTCAACGAATGGCGAGATTATGCCACCAGAGAGTTCACTTTCGAATACATGTCGAAAGAGATGGCAGACTTGTTATATGCTTGTACCGCAACCTCGCCTACAGCGAGACCGACTGCATTTCAGTTGTTGGAGAAGGTTAGGGAAGTCAGAGCTGACTTGGCAGTCAGGAGAGAATTGCCCTTCATGCCGTTATCATCCTCTCATGAATTTGACGAGGCAAGTGACTAATGGCCTACGCAAGGGCACCCCTTTCCCACAGGCATCAATTCGCTCTTCTGATCAACTTGAAAAGATATCCCACACGCAAACACATGTTGATTGCGGTTTAGGAATATTTTGTCTTGTATAACGACCGAGAACACTACCCGATAATTAATAGATGAATTTTGTTCAACTCTTTGGTATGAATTGGTCAGACTAACCACAGAATTACTGATATAAGTTGATAAAAATTGCAACTTTGAAGGGAGCCAGAGTGATCAAGTGCCACTGTGATGATAAACTGAGGTCATTATGAGAGTTCCAAGTACAGCAGATCAGTGCATATTTCTCTGCAACAACAACCTCTGCTCTCCGGCTTCCGGACAACAGCACCTCTGTCACACCAAAGCAGGGTATACCCGACTAGGTAAGTACGGTAATCCCGATGAGGGCTAGTATCGAGTTGCTGCCGTAGTATATATCGAGTCGGTGTATCTAGATCACTCAATCAACCCAGTTTTCACTCCCCATATCATCGACCGATCACTGCAGTGACAACCTCAGTATCCGCATTCGCCTACTGCCACCGAAAAAACGAAGGCCAAGATGGAACTTCACTTACATCAAATGAGACAAAGCAAAACGTACTTGACACACATCGGATTCTTCAATTGGGCGAAGCAGATTTGACGAGGTGACTGGATCTCTTTGTATCATTGTGTCTTGTGATCACAACAGCCTTTTGTCTTTGTTCGTTCTTTGTCTCTGATTCAGCGTACGCCATATCCAGCTGAAGTTCTTTTCAAACGCCTATTGTGTTGCACCCATTACCGTATATACTCCATGGGAACACACTCGTTGTCTGTATTGTGCGCGGCAAGCTCCCATATAAGGGAAGCAAAACGAAGGGGCTGTTGTCTTCAAGCTTAGGGTTCTTTCCCAGGACACTCATGAAGACTGTACCCTTTTTGCCTTCTCCTCCAGATATACAACGTATTGTTGAATTTTCCGATACCTCGGAGCCAGTAAAAGGTACAAAATGGATATAAAAATTGATAAGGTAGGCACAGAGTCAAAGCAAGCCAACCCGTGGGCGACCGCTGATGTCAAGGCAGCGTTCCAACAGTATTGGGATTCCCCATCCTACAACTGGGACGCCAAAATAGATCGGGGCATGAAGCTAGCGATTGAAGATGGAAAAAAAGCCTATGGAGAGCTCGGATTGCTTGAGGCTCCCACGACAGGATTGGAAGAGTTTCTGGAAGGTGAAATACACCCAATCCTTTCCAAAGACAATTTCATTACTGACATCCCAGATTCCGTCTTTCTCAGTACTTACGAAAGTATGCGTCCCGCCCTTCGTCTAGTGACAGAAATACTGTCTAATGACTTTATCCTCGAATGGTTCGTGCATGTACTTTATGGCGATCGCAACAAGATAGATTCGTGCACAGCAGTTCTCGAGAAGTCGTCGGAGCAACAGCACAACCTCCCAGAGATCAAAGTCCGCGCATGGGAAGAGCTTCTTGAATTATCTAAGAATATCAAGTTCACTTTTGCTGGACGGTCCAGAATGGGTAACGCTGCTGCATGCACCCATGCGACATTTGATACCTTATTCGAGTATCTGAATATTCCTGATTTCAAGCGAAATTCAAAGAAACCAAGGAACGAAATCCGCATCACGATCGTTATGCACCTAAACCTGTTTCTGGCGCAACTTTGTCTTGCCAGACACACATATCCAACTTTGACCACTAGTCAGAAACTCCGAGGTCAAATTGGCTTTGCTGCTTGCATTCTCCACGAATTAGGGCATGCCTGGCATTACCACTGCTACGGCTCTCTGTTGGATGAACCACGTGCATCAAAATCTGAACGTTTTGCAGAGCTGGGCTTCAGTTTACAAGAACTGGTATTTGGAGCATTTTTCGGTGCTACCAAGTTCGATTGGACGACTGGCGAGACACGCATCCGCCCATTGATTGTTAGGAGGTTTGAGGACCAGTTTCCATACAGAGTCAACATGGAAGAAATGGCATCCATGAAGTGGATACAAGCGTGGTTTGATGCTTCAACGTGGGCAAGCGGAACGAATCCGCAAGCCGAAATTCGGCTGAAAGCTCCAGTTCCCCTCAGTCAGAACCTGCCGCCCTTCTTTTCAGTTCTTCGATTTCGGAACGGGAGGCTGGAAAATGACATCCATCCTCAATATCAAGAAGGTTCTGCTTGCACAGTGTGTGAGCAGTGGTGTGTCTGTCACGAATTCCGTCAGTCGGGTGCACAGAGCGTTCGTGAATGGTACCGAAGTGTGTGGGCTATTGAAGCTAAGAAGGCTTTGGATGCAGACAGGCTCCCAGAGGAGTTCTATAAACCTAGCGGGAAGTATGCACACCTCTTCCCAGATTTTGTACCCCCTTCTTGGGCTTTGGGCGAAACCTCCAAATGAACTTAGGAAACTGCTTATGCCTTTACTTCCGCAGCAATGAACAATATTGCTTATCATATACCGTCCTACCGGAAGGGCAATGATCACAACTACACCATAAAATCCAGTCATTTTTGCTTTGCCAAGCTCGATCCCGCTCTTTCGCCGTTTTCATTTGGAGGGAGTGGCGAGTGCATGTTCGGAATATTTGTGCCATGTTGGTCAATAGTCAGTTAATGTATTTATTTTCTAGGTATATGTGGTACTTATGTTTTTGCTCATTCATCTAATTTTTAACGTAGTAGATTTATTTTAATATGTTGTGTTATAAACAAGCGGATCTGAGAGCAAGCAACCCCATATTTTAATATCTGTCCACCCGCAACAGAACAACCACCGTAGAGGAACGTCAACCACTTCTTAGCTACCTCAAGTTTCCCTACGCAATTGTAAAAACGTACAGATATTTTATTAATATTTCTGCATTTAATGTGAGGTTCCAGCTAGAAAATCACGGCAGTTTTGGGCATGCTATCGATCAATCCGCTCGCGGCGACGGTTTGCGCCTCAGCTGTTAGCCCCTGCCTGATTACAAATATTGGCCTATCTTCGCATTTCAGAACTATAGGATGAAGATTCAAATAAAGAAATCCATGATTCTGAGCTTTACCGATACCAGGCACTCAGAAACCAGGAATCCGAGAGTTTCTCTGTGCAGAAGGATGGTCGTTACGCAGCTTGGCGAGGGGAAGATACCATCCGATGCTTGATTACATCAGGGTGTATTAAAACGAGATAACAATCCGGTATGCTGGATCTGTTTTCATGACAGCCACGTTCCTTTTTCTATTTTTTGGCACACGTCGACCTTTATTGCGTTAAGCACCCATTTCCACCATCACGTCCAGCATCATTACAGTGAGTAGGAATAGATCCAAACAGCCAGGCGCTGACGTAAAGCCTCCGTTCAGGAGCATTTAGAAGCTTCTCTGCCCTGTCAAAGTGCAGCGTGGTATCGTCACCGCAGACGACCCTCAAGAAAGCCAAAAGGCCGAAGGCCAGCAATACCTCACTCTGGCACAAGAGAAAGCCCTCGTCGTATTCTATTACAGGCCATCAGGTCTCCTACACGTATCTGCCTCATACCTTCACTAACCTTCAGCCTCACTGGCTGGCGGTCTGGGAACAAAGTAATCAAGCCGCCGTCAGTCTCTTTGCAACCGTAGCACCCAAAAGCAAAAAGACAGGAATCCCTCTCAGATAAAAACCTAGAGGTGTGGGAAGCCATTTCCGGGACTCCGTTTTCCACCATTGAAGCATTCCACCACGTCAAGGTCATCCGGCTCAGTCAATTTACTTCTGTTCTAGAGTGAGAGCAACTTCAATGCCACTAGTCAAACTACAGGACGGTCCGTCGCAATGGAAGGATATTGAAGATGCAGCCGGCATCTTATGGCGATCAACTCTTACGCCGGACATCAGCGCTGTAGCCACTGCATTGCAAGACCACTATCAAAACCCGAACCTTATTGTCTCGGAACTCAAAACTGGGTTTAACGTTAGCCGCAGAGCTGTTGTAGTCTGCAACAGCGAGAAGATCACCATCGCTTTCCTTGGCTCGGATCCGAAGGAGCTTCACAAGAACTGGTGGATCAATGCTAAAGGCCCGGCGTTCTGGGACTGGCCGTACCCTGTATATGAGAACGGCAATCGGATTCATAGCTTTTTTCGCGATATGTGGTATGGGGTGCGGCTGGCAACGTACGGTGCGCTTTCTAGTGCAGTGGAGGATATGGCTGCACGCGGTGCAACGCCAAAGCAAATTATCGTCACTGGGTTTTCAATGGGCGGCGGGATCAGCATGTAAGCATGGTGTCTTGGGGAAAGAAATGCTATTGACGGTTTGAGAAATAGAATTGCGTTCACAGATATCCTGGAGAGGATTCGTTGCACACGGGGGCTTCAGTCCGGTTCGCCACAATCCTGGGCTCAAGACAAAGAGCTCGGGTCGCTTGTTCAGCACCTCACTTTTGCCGCCGTTCCAGCCGGGGATCAGGGCTACTACACGGTTCTGAATCAATTGTACGAAACACATCAGATCCGTGCATGGATTTTTCTCAATCATCGCGACAGAACAGTCCTCATCCATCCTTTTCAATTCCGATCTTGGAGGGGCTATCAGTATATCCTGCCAGATGCCGTCGTGAGGTTTTTCGGCAACGAATTTAGTGCAAATGGTCATTGTATTTTGGGGTATATGAAGGCAGCAGAGTGGATGGCTGAAAATGGAACCGATCAGGTAAAATCGGCATATACCTATTAATATACCGTCTGGCGACTTCATTTTGTTTTCGAATCTGATCAGTTGAGGCCTGTCGTGTAAAGTGATTGGCCGAACTTAGCCTCGGGCTCGTCGCTTGAAGTCTCAACCGTAATGCCTCATACAACCGAAAATACTCCACGAGGCTCAGAATTTATGTGCGGCGAGGCTGAGAATGCTGCTACAGCTGAGCATTGTGGTGGGGGCGTGGGCTGACAGAGCTGTTCTGAGCTAATCGAGGTTGACAAAGCCTGCCACATGCAGCCTCAAGCTACAGAGTCACGTAAAATACAGTGTATTAAAGAGCTATGCAGTGTCATTCGAGAGGGTCTGTGGTCGCTTTGATTAGACAGCTTGGATTGGAGGCACCGACAGCTGTGGGTACATGGGGAGTATGCTTGAATTGAGAACCACCCGCAGCCTCATGGCAATACATATTGTAAGCGATGATGATATTTTCTTAGACTTAGAGAAGGGCGTGATGGGTTGTGACAGTGGTGCAATGTTGATTGTGGTCTTGGGGGGCATAGGGCTCGTTTTCGCTAAAACAAAGACCTGTCGCGAATCAGGCGTCTATGTAATAGTAATTTTCATGTAAAAAGAGTCATGAGGGTCCCAAAGTGCGTTAAATATGTCAGCGAAAAAAGAAATTCAATAAAAATCATGACGTGTGTAGAATATTATTGCCTCAAGGTCAAAGTACCTGTGATTTATTCCGTTACGGCGATTGGGTGGGTGTACATTATATATTTCAACTAGAGAATTGAAGTAATCACGTACCTAGAGATCTCTTATGCTCGCTTATATGCTCACGTAATTGCCTGACAGGCTTTGGGAATGCCAATCCAAAACCAACAGGGACATAAAAGAGCAAAACTTTGACCATTCAATTTTGGAGAGACGGTCAACCAGGCCAGTACACATGAGACAGCAATCACAATATTAACATCAGTGAAGTTTCTTTGCGAAAGAACCACTCACTCATTCGAGTAAGATCATTTCTGATTCATAAGAAAGCACGCAACTATAAATGCAAGAAATGAGAAAGCACAAACAAAAAAGAACACCCTCCTCGCAATAGGGCCTCCATGCTTGTTAAAGCAAGAGGACACCTCTGAAAGCAAAAAAGCAAAAAGCAAAAAAACAAAAAAGCAAAACTATAACGCCCAAATTGCACGTCCTCTCTCTCCACTACTCCTCGCCCTCCTCTTCCTCAGACTCGTAGTCAGAAACATACTCATCCATCACTTTTTCTGACACGTATAGAAGGATCGCCATCAACCGGTCCTTCTCCCCCTGGTTCTCTCGAGCTCGCACCACCGGATCCGCCGCCTTGCTGTGATCCAGAACTCGTGGGCTGTAGTCGACTTCATCGTCCGACCAACATTGGAACCCGGCGAAGACTTCATGATAATAATCGATGAGCATTTCGTGCCGATTATTCCATCCATCCTGCCATGACGGATAATCCATCCATTCCGGTTCATCTTCCGGTCGATCCTTGTATTTCACAAGGTACTCGAACAAGGGGTGTCCGTCTGGGCCCACCACTGGATTTCCGTCTGGTCCTTCTACCCATCGCCCATCTACAACGGCTATTGGGTATCGATTAATAGCCCGCTCCTTGTCGAGCGCCACATATGCCGGCGGCTTCTCCTCATTGACATTTTGACAGTGCCAACGATCGATGCGTTCCGCATGCAGCAAAATGTTCGACTCTGTGGCATCAACCCTGACCAACTTGGTGTCTCCGTCCCAGCGATTCATCAAATACTGGTAACGAGTCTTGCCGTCCTTCTCAAGGACTCGGAGGCCTCGGACTCGTTTGAGTTCATTTCGAATCAGCTCATCTTTCCGCGCCTTTTCGGCCTTTTCGACCTTGAGGTACACGGGAGGCTTCAACTTCGTCGGATAGAAGAAGTAGAAATCGCTGATGATCTCGAAGTACTCTTTGACGAAATCCTCATTGGCAGTGAAGATGATTTCCCGCTTGTTGAAGCATCGGGCAACGTATTGGTAGATTTTCTTCCGTTGCCCAATAGTCTTGGTACGCAGGATCTCTATCGGACCGTTCACTTCCTCGAAAACCTCGTCTTCATCGTCTTCATCTTCTCCCTCAGTTTTTGTTTTGTTGTCGAGCATCAGACCCGTAACTGGTTGCTTGGCAGGAACCTTGGGGCTGTCCGGCGGGGTTGATAGAACTGAGTCTTCGGAATCGCTGAAGCTGAATCCCTTGAACTTCGGAACATCTTTAGTCTGATCTTGTGAGTCTTTGGGTTCTGAGCTCCCAGCTATGAATCCCGAACCAGTGTCGACCTGAGGCGCTGCCGACGAGCTCTCGGTTATGCCTGATGAATCGATGTTGACCTGAGGCGCTGACGATGAGGGGTTTCCAGAATCTGTAAACGGGTTCACTGTAGGCTGCGGACCGGCAGGCTGCTCAGTCGGGGAATTGCCAGCGTTATCTGTACCGTCCATTTCGGTGTCCTTGCTTTCCTCGTCCGCTCCTCCCATATCCACCTCGACGCCATGAGCAGTTCCGTTCCCAGCACTGTGATGCTCGACGGAACGTAGACCCAATGCGAAATTTGGAATCGTCGTGTTGCAGGGCTCTGAATCTTGCATCACAACCTCAACATCAAGAGCAGTCTCATCCACGGAACGCTGGTGCTTGATGAATCCTGAGTTTGTGGCTAGATCTGGGATTACCTTATTGCTCTGCTCCGAAGCTTCGACGTCAACCACGACGCTGGAAGGAGTATCGCCAAAAGTGGCTAGGTCCATATCCACGTCCATAGCGAAAGGAGGTTCATCGTCGGCACCCTGGTTCTTAACGGGCTCATAAGCGGTGGCGAGAGTAAAGCTTTCATCGTTGCCCAGTTCCGGATCTTCCATGTTGACGTCTGTACTAGAGGCAGGGTCCAGAATTTCGTTCGGTCCGGCTTCCTCCATTTCGACGTTCTCAGGTTCTTCCATGTTAACGTCTGTGATAGAGGCAGGGTTCGGAATTTCGCTCGGTCCGGCTTCCTCCATATTGGTATCTGAGGATAGAGGCTCAGAGACTACGCTTGGAGATTCCGTGGTCAAGTGGGGTTTCGTTGCGTCACCCCCATTTCGCTGGCCATCATCGGTTCGGGGAACGGGTGATTCAACTACCCCAGCGTCTTGAGCGGAGCCGGTATGGCTTGTAGTAGGGATCGCGCTAAAGAAACGTTAGCATGGTCTTCATCTTTATCATCGTCGCTCTCGTGATCGTAGGTATGATGAGAACAGGAAAGTGAAAAACGCTCACCGCCAGGGCCAGGAACCCTGTAGCAAAACTGTGTCTGCTATTTGGGCTTTTCTATCTACATTGATACTTACGAAGAGCTGCTACCTTCGTCGTTACCGCCTGAGCCACCATTGTGCCCGTTGCCGCTGGGAATTATACCTAGCTCTCGAGCTAGGTTGAGAAAGGCGCCCTCGCCCTGGAACAATCGATTCCATTGCTCTTCTTCCAGATTGGGGTTCGTTTCCTCTTGGGGATTGCCAGCACGATGGGTTGTGCTTTGTGATCCAGGTGTACCAGAACCTGAGCATGACTCGGACGACTGGGCTGCAGGCGATTCGTCTTCGGTCTGGAGGTCAGCGCCAGCGTCTGCGATATTGTTGACTTCATCCCCGTTGCCCGCGTCGTCATCACCCACATCCTCGCTGACCGAATTTTCGTGGCGCAAGTCGTTGTCGCTCGCAGCGCCGTCAACCGTATCGTCGTTGACCGGGTTGTCATCAGCCACGTTGTTCGCAACCGCGTTATTCTCGACCGTATTGTTGTTGGCCGCGTTCTCATCAACAACGACGTTATCATCAACAACGACGTTATCATCAGCGTCGTTATCATCGACAACGTCGTTATTAACCTCGTTGTTGTTAATCGCGTTGTTATTCACGGCATTGTCGTTGACTTCAGCGTCGCCAACCCCATTGTCATCGGCTTCTGGGGATGGGGTGTTTGGGCTCTCCGTACTTGTGGGCGGCTGAGCAGGATTATTCTTCTTCTCCCTCCATGTGTTACCATTCTTCTCGTAGAAGATTTTCATGTCCTCGTCTAGAAGCCCAAGTAGGGTTCGGTCGTCCTCACTGCAGTCCGACCCCGCCTGCAGTCTCTCTTGCAAGGTGGGATACTCCTTTCGGAGAAAGATGAGGCGGTACGATCGAAGAACTGGATGCTTGGAGATCTCGAGGATATCTGATATGGTCGAGAGGTTTTCGTCCCAAAACTCCTCCCAGTCAGCGGGCAATGAAGGCGACCATTGCGTGTCTGGAGACGCCGTTTGTCCTTCATCTACTGGAGTTGGTTGATCTGGAGAATCTGAAGGACCTGGTGGAGCGGCCTGGATATCCATATCTGGAGACGCCATCGGAGGTTCTTCATCTGGAGACTCCGGAGGACCTCGTGGATCCGCCTGGATATCCTGAAGCGTTTGAAACCGAGTTGAATTCCTCGACTGATTCTGCATACGTCGCTCTAGAAACGGTACTCTAGCAACCAAAGCCCGCCAGATATCTTCAGCTCTGGAGTTCAGTACCAATAAGCTGACAATGGTGAGTGCGGCTGTCAAGATTTCTTCGAGCACCCAATCACCCTCCCAGGGGCTTATATCGTACTCTTCAGCAAGAAATTGAATGAAAACAACGAAGCTTGCCACACCTAGGGGCACTAAAAGAATCTTTCCACTCAAGCCGTTCCGAAGGTGGACTGGAAGGCGTCGGAGGGTGATCGCAAATAGTGTTGGAAACATGGGGAGAAAGAGCGAATGGTAGAATTTTCTACAAGTCCATGACTGGCCTGCCGTGTAATCCTCGGCGATCAACTCCAGAGCTTCGTATACCGGAATCTCATGGTAGCATGATATCATGAGCACGATGTACCCTATGGTTGAGACGAGCAAGGCGACATGAAATGCACACCACCTTGCGAAGTTGGTTTCTCTGGCCCCCCAGTACCTAGGCACAACAAAATCGTGCCAAAAGCTTTTCCACAGGAATTCAGATATTGCTTTAGTCTTTCCCGATAAGCTATGGTATGGGGTCTGGGCAGCATGGAGTCCGGGGAGTTCCCGGGCGGGATCCTCTAATACGCGGTAGATCTTGTGAAAGGTTCTCAGGGTTGCTTGCCAGAGCAAAAGCACACACAACCAAACGGGGCCATTGACTAAGGCGGCACACCGTTTCGCGAGGGACCAGATCTTAGCGAACCCGAACCAGGTGATGGCAATCATTGGAGCCAGAATGAGATGTCCCTGGGATGCCATCTCAAGGTGGTAGATTTCCGTGGCCGCAGCTGCTGCACCCGTAACGTACACAAGGATTCTCTGTTGTTCAATACCAAGCGGAAGTGCGAATATTCTCAACAGAAAAAGGACGATGAAGACAATAGCCACATGTAAGGGTACGTTGTTTACCCATAGACTTGTGGCTGTCGTCGCTAGTGATCCTGCAAATGCTATTCCCACATATGAGGCCAACGTCCATAGTCGAACGACTGATTGTGGAAGGGCGAAGGTAGGTGTCGTGGGTAGCAACTCCATAATACTCTCGGGAAGGTTTTGGAGGTAACCGATAAAGCTCGAGTAGACGGCTTGGGCTTCTGATTGGGAGATAGGAGGGTTCTCTGAGTTGCCACCACCATGGCCGCAAAGGTTGCGGAAACGCTCCGAGGGCCAAGCAAGAATGTCGTAGATGATATGTCTGAATGCAGTGGTGATACCTTGTACAACCTTGACGAAAGTGGTCATGGGGCCCCGACCACGTAAGTCCAGCAGGCTAGCCCACGGAATTGAGCTCCATACTGCCATCGGAGCAGATCTCATGATCGTCCAGAAGGCCACTGGGGCTTGTGAAAGGTCATCGCCGGAGTAATAAACCCAACATCCAACTAGGACGGAAGAGTATGTGAGGATCCGCCGTTTTGTAAACTGCTTTTGGACGTGCCTGATTGTTCCAGACAGGCCAAGGTAGTAGAGAAGCATTACAGACCAACAAGCTAGATAGGAGCCGTAGAGTAGAATGGATGCTTGGCGACACCGGCAAAACGAGCAGTCCAATAGGACTAGAACGGCCCAACAAAAGAAGCGCCATGCTGCCACGTTTCCATGAAGAGTCCTGAACCTGGTTCGAAGGAGAGCGACCATTATGCCGAATCCAACAAAGAAGAACCCATTCGTCGTAAATAGGTAGTTCGCGAATGTGTAGTCGAGGTCCCAGGCCGGGAAATACTCATCAACGAAAACGCTGAAGTCTGCCCACAGGGTGATGAAAGGGCCCACGAGCAGTTGAACTGCTATAGCGGCAGTGTGACGCGGTGTGACAGAAACTCCGGTGGTGGCGGAGATGTGAATGGGAATAGTCGGAGTTGCGGTCGAGTTTGGAGGTGGGGTAGAGAATGACGTGGTCGAGGTCAGGCTCGTAGAGGAACGAAAGTCGTCTGTGGTGGGCGGAGTGGGCGGATTGGGTGGTGGGGTAGGGCTGCGATAGTACCTTTCATGCACCAGGTACCCAACTGTCAAGGCCACGGCATGGAACGCGAACTCGAACCATGTGTGGAGGGGGGGAAATGGCGCTCCGCCGACAGGATCACGCTCCATGACGGCAGCAGCAGATTTGACTTGAAGAGAGGGCCGCTCTAAGAGCCAAAGTGGGGGTTGTCAAAGAGGTTTCAAAGTGGTAGTTGTCGGAGGTTGAGGTTTGCGGGAGAAGAAGGAGAGTGATGGAGCGAGGGTTGTTGATTTTTGATCGCGGGAGTTCTAAGTGGGAGATTATATAAGCCAAGCCGCTGGTCTTATTGTCCTTCTTTCCTGTCGTTCTATTGTGAAAGCTGATTGAACGCCGCGCCGCGGGGCTTGGCTTTGTCTGGACATTCACGGATCATATGCTGGAAGGGCGGCGTGAAGGCAGGCCACAATGGGATTGTACGGAAACAAAAAATGGCGGACCAACAAAGGATTATTTAGGCAGCAGGAAGGTTCGTTTTTACACCATAGGCATCGCCAATGTCCCTCTGCACGTCTCTTTCATGGAGGCAGCAGACATCACTGCGAATTCGAGTTATGAAATCTTGTTCCTCTCTCTTTTCCTCGCAATAGCCATAAGCTCCCAGAGTCTTCCACCAGACTCCTCACAGCCTTGAACACCGACGTCCCACGTCGATGTCTGGAAACAGTCTTGGTAATCATCCCAGTCGGCCTTTGGCCCAATCCATACTACCAGTTCCACACTCCCTCCATACATCTTGATATATTCTTCTAGTAAACCCACGCGTCTAGGATAGATAAACATCCACGCCGTAGCCTCAGCAGCACGGCCAGATAAGAACCGTGTCCCATGCACTGTATCGTGATTTTCAGGAGGTAGGTAGCGATTCGGGCTCGGCTCCACTTCCACGCCAATGATGGTATGGCAGTACGGGTCACCATTCAGGAGAGCTTCAAGAAGGCCGGCGCCGCTACCTATGGATAGGATTACCGCCGTATTTGGAAGCACAGAATGCAGATGTGATAAGAGAGTGGAACTTAAGCCAAGGCATGATCCAGAGTAGGCGATCGGTTTTGAGGACAACACGGGCAGCTGCAGGGGACAATCTCCCTCCGGCACCATTTCTTCACAATCTAGGCTGGCGTATATGCGCGCAAAAGATGTCTAATTGATGTTCATGGCACCCAGATGTACAGAGCATCGACGCGGAGTGAAGAGTGACGTTGGCGCGTTGACGCGCCGGAGATTGCCGGCTTACCTAGGCGAGCGTATTAGTCATTGCTGCTCTCGCTCTTCATTCGCCTTCCCCGCAGCATCTCTCCAACCACCGACCTGACGCCTGCAGCCACCAAAGGCCTGCGTTCTCCTTTCAACCTGCTTGTCGCTATTAATGCTTGAGTGATTGCGCGTCGAGAGTTATCCATGGCTCGCCTCAGCAACCCACTAGGCTTCACGCCGCTGCCTGTCATTGTTATAACAACGATTACTTATATAGCCCTGTTTGCTATCCTTCTCACTGTCCAGTTCACTGTTCCCCATCATCCCCGAACTACTCCCGCGGGGACCAATCTGACACAAGCTTGGTTGGACCTTGAGGCCATCACGCGCCAGTACCACCCTTTCAACAGCCATGCAAATGACGAGGTTCGCAAGTACCTGCTCTCACGCGTCAAGCACGTGATTTCCTCGAAGAAACTGGCCAGCGACCGGGTGGAAGTCATCGACGACACTCTGTCGAACGTGACATTTTCGATGGCCCGCACAAGCGTGTATTTTGAAGGCAACAACGTCATTGTTGCGATTCGAGGATCGGAGGACAAGCAGCCGCTCTATCCCACGGCACAATCAGCGCTGGCCGGTCCCCGTGCCGCAAAGAATGGCGGAGTCCTCGTCAACGCTCACTACGATTCTGTGAGCACTGGCTTCGGTGCCACGGATGATGGGGTCGGCGTTATCTGCGTGTTGCAGCTACTGGACTATTTCACGGAAACCCGGAATTGGCCCAAGAAGACCATTGTGTTGCTCCTTAACAACGGCGAGGAGGATTTCCTCAATGGAGCGAAGGCCTTCATGCGGCATCCAATATCCCAGGTCCCCCACACGTTCCTCAACCTTGAAGGCGCTGGAGCAGGCGGTCGAGCCACATTGTTCCGTTCAACGGACACTGAGGTTACCAAGTACTACAAGAAAGCCCGGTATCCTTTTGGAACCGTGATCAGTGGTGACGCCTTTAGGAAGAGTCTGAAACTCATCCGCAGCGAAACGGACTATGTTGTATTCAATGACGAACTTGGACTGCGTGGCCTGGATGTAGCCTTCATGGAGCCTCGCGCACGTTACCATACCGCAGAAGACTCCTCGCGCGAAACCTCGTTGAACTCTGTTTGGCATATGCTTTCTGCTGCGATAGCGACTATTTCTGGGCTAGCCTCAGATACGAGTGCAAGTTTCAATGGCCATGGCCAACCGCGCAACGACGGCAAGGTGGATGCGGGAACCGGCAGTGACGCTGTGTGGTTCGACATTCTTGGTCGAGTTTTTGTCGTGTTCCGGTTGCACACCATGTTCGCGCTGTGCGTCACTCTTCTGGTCGTCTCCCCGCTCGCCTTAATCGGATCTACAATTGCGCTCGCAAAGGCCGATAAGATGTACTTGTTCGCGAGGAAGAAATATATACATTCCTCGGACGATGATGAGGCAATCGCACTCTACGGCTGGCGGGGCTTTTTCCGGTTTCCTATTGCCTTCGTCGCCGCAACGGCTACCGTGATGGCACTGGCATATCTAGTCGAGAAGACGAATCCCCTCATCGTTTATAGTAGTCCATATGCCGTGTGGAGGTATGTAATCCACTGTCTCCCATAGATTCGTGTCTGACTTTCAACAGTATGATGTTCTCGGCGTGGTTCTTCGTCCTTTGGTTCCTTCTGCGGGGGGCGAGTGCCATGCGCCCGTCTGCCCTGCAACGCGTCTACTCACTTGTTTGGCTATACCTGGGAAGTTTTGCACTACTCATCTTGGTCACTATCCTGGGCCAGAAGAGACACATTGGCGGCGGCTATCTGGTTATGTTTTACTTTGCCGCAGTCTTCTTCGCCTTACTCATCTCCTACCTCGAAATGTGTTTCGGACACAAGAAAACAGCCTATGTGGCACACTTCGATAACAGTGATGGTACTCGCCGCAACTCCGAGTCGGTCAGCCGACCATTGACGGGAACGACTGGGGGAACCCGCTCGGATGATCGCCCGCTACTTGATGACGATGCGACGGAGACCACTTCTCTGCTCCGTGGCGACAGACGCAGTTTTGCAAGACATGGCGCTCGGCGACACTCGACCAGTGAAGGCACTGAGCAGGGCGAGCGACGCAATGCAGAGGACCTCGGAGCGCCTTATCCTGGTGAGCAAGGTTGGAGTGCGAAACTTCCCAGCTGGCTATGGATCCTACAATTCCTCGTCCTGGTGCCAATCATCATCATCCTGGTGGGACAAGTGGCGTTGTTGTTGACATCAGCCCTTTATCAGACCCCAGCGGATGGGAGCTCCTCGCTCTTCATCTATATTGCTTTCGCCGCCCTCACCACACTGCTCCTTGCCCCCACTGGGCCTTTCATTCATCGGTTCACCCATCACATCCCAACGTTTCTGTTTTTTGTTTGTGCTGGAACAGTCATTTACAACCTTGTCGCATTTCCTTTCTCGCGGGATAACCGCCTGAAAGTTTTCTTCCTCCAGCATATTGAGTGCGACACAGGGAAAAACACGGTCTCACTTGCCGGAGTCGACGGCTATGTTCAACGCATCGTCGACGAATTACCCAGCGCGCATGGGCAGCACGCCAATTGCGCGACGTCACCGCTCCGGAAGGGCTTGGCGATGTGCTCGTGGAAGGGGCTACCAGCTCACGTGGTCCCCAAAGTCACCCCCTTCAGCAACAAAACCTACATCGACACCTGGCTGGATTATGCTACGGCGAGAGGTCCAAGGTCCAATGAAGCCACGATTCGCGTCGTCGGGCAGAACACGCGTGCATGCCGCATATTGTTTGACACACCGATTTCTGATTTGGCCATCGACGGCGCTGTTTCAGATCCTCGCTTCAATGCGACCGGGGACAACGGGTCGCGCGAGGTTCGTCTCTGGCATCGGGAGTGGTCGAAACCCTGGAACGTTAGCGTGCGCTGGGATCGCGATGCAAGTGCAACCCTTTCTGGAACGGTGGTTTGCCTTTGGTCTGATGCCAATACGGGTGACATTCCTGCGTTCGATGAAGTTCGACATTACATCCCAGCGTGGGCCATTCCCACGAAATACAGTGATGGGCTGGTCGAGGGTTCCAAACGTTTCACAATATAAGCAATCCTTCTCGCCCAAGGGCCCGGTCATGCTGGCTCCTTTGCTTTTCTGCGATATCCTGACCTATGCATATAACCCTGGTGTTCCTGGACATTTCTCAACGCGTCAACTTTTATGACGTTTAATGCGGCGACTGCGCTGCCTTGGTTATTTCTTTCTATCTTCCTCCCTTTTACACCTCTGTTGGCATCACGGGGCTTTTCCATTGGCTTTTGGCCATTCTGGCATCTGCACTTCTCCATAGCACTCCCTAATGGAATCGAATATCACCGCCAATATTACAAGAATCAGCGTGTCGCTTTGAAGCGTCTAGTACAACAACCAACCTCCTCCACATACCTGCCTTCACTCGTTCGGATTTCATTCGCTGGGCCGCTGCGGCCGCGCCTTTCAATTTGCAGGAACGACATAGCACAACTCGCGAGTGCATATCGCCATGACCGGCGTTGTGGATAGCGTTCGAGACTATGCACAGAATCATCCCGTCGCAGCCAGCCTCATAATTGCACTACCCGGAACTTACTTCCTCATGTCAGGGAATTCAATCACTTGCAACACACCCGGAATAGAGGGGATCGCAAAATCGGTGGGATTGTGCAGGGCCGCGATCTCTCCGTCTAATTCTCCTGTGGCTGGAACAACACCAGGTCTCACTTTGTATGAGTCGCAACATCCACTAGAGACGCGACTCGTCTCCCAAACCTCGCCATGGGAAGACAAACCTACGCCATGGCTTTTGTTTCGCATCATCCAGACGACCTCATCGAATGTGTTTTGTCTCGTAGCTACGGTCAACGATCGTCTTGAATTGCGCATGCCGACTGCGCTCGGCAATCGCTGGGCAGAGCACTTTGCCTTCAGCCGGCTTGCATTCGTTGCAATTACTACAGCCTTACCTGGTGCTTTCCTGATCTTCGTTCGAAAGCGTCCTGATATGTGGGCAGCCAAGCATAGGCAGCAAATCACAACCGCGCTCCACATCTTCGTGTTGGTGACCATCACGCATCAAAGGGTCTCTCTCCAGGATGTCTTGGTGGTCACCGCCGTCATGCTCTCCTTTGAAGCCTTGCGAAGAGCATCCGAGTTGTCTAGTACCCAAGATGAGCCTCACCCATTCTCGGGCAGCGGAAATCACCTGAACTCGTCCAATGTCATCGTCACAGAAACAGAAATAGTAGATCATGCGAGTGAAAGAACCGACAGCATTGGAGTTGGCTGTGCATTCGAAACGGGAGAGGAAGAAATTGATCGACTTCGAAGAGCTTTGGTGCAAGTCCAAACGGCGGATAAGAATAAGGAGACAGATTTGAGACGGACGCAAATTGATCTCAGGAACGCACGCGATACACTTAACGATACCTTCGCGGAGTACACCAGCTTGCGAGATGAAATGAAGACGGTGAAGCAAACTATTGGCCGGGATCATCAGGCTATTATCTATCGGAAGGACATTGAGCTGTTTGCGCTTCGCAAAGGCAACGAACAAAAAGAGAACTACATTAAGGAGAAGGAGGCTAAATTAGAGGATCTTCATCGCTCATACAGAGCCGCACTAGATCTCAAAGACGCGCAAATGCGGAATTTAAAAGAGCGCGTCGCCTTCCTGGAACGTCAACAAAGCCACAGCATTGATAGCAACCCAGGAGGCGAAGAAAAACATCCCGCTGCATTACAAGTGAAACTTCTCCGGGTTCAAGGGCGAAATTCGGTCGAAGTCGAGCGTCCAAATGAAGAGACGGTGTTGGAAATTGCAAAACTTAAAGAGGAACTAGCTGAAGCGCAACGGGGTTCCGAGGCTGTATCACGCATACAGGACGAGCTACACAGGGCATGGAACTCGACCTACGAAATGCAGAATGCGTTGAATGATGAACAACAGAACCATGCACAGGTGCGCGAGAAGTATCAGGAAGTTGCTAAGAGACTGGAAGAAGAGATGAAAAAGAATATGCTGAGAACCCCCCTCCCACGCCTAGAAACAATACAGGAGCAAGATCGTCAAGAACTGGAAGTCATGTTCAATGCCGCGCAACAAGACAACTTGAAGCTGTACGCCGAGTTGGAAACCAAGGACAAACTTCTTCGCGAAACGAGTGTGCAACTTGCCGCCAAGGAACAAGATCTATCTGGCCTGAGGGAAGAACTGAAAATAGAGAAGTCGATCAACGAGGACATGGAAGCCGCTCGGCCTAGCGTAGTTCATCGTGCACATTACCAGAGGATGGAAGGTCAATTAAAGGAAATCAGGTACAAACTGACCGTGAAAATTGCAGAGCTGGAACAGTTACAGTTGAACGCCCAGGTTACTAGCGAGGAATTGGAGCAAAATACCAAAGCAAAGAAACTTTTGAAGGAGTCTTTAGCGCATCTTCAGGACGAGAACACAGGGCTGAAGCGCCAGATTGCAGAACTCGAGGCAGCAAAGGAACAATTAATGCTTGACCATGAACGTCTCAGCAAGCATAGAACTCGCGAGACTAGAATCTCATCGGCGGAGTATACGTCTGCACGGTCCAGTGGTGCAACGCTCATAACAGATCCGTCTAATCGCCCAATCAGTGCAGAAGTCTCGTCCCAGGTTCCTGTTCCGTCGAGACCGACCGCCGCGGATGTTGTGGTCACGAACGACTTTGAGACGAACCGCTTCTCGTTGATATCTACCAGCGCTCCACCTCTGGAACTAAGGTCCACAAAGCGGAAGAGCCTCACCTTGAAAGGAATTGTGCGTAAGTTGATCAGGCGCGATGAGAAAGGTGACGATACGAAAGAAGCCAAGTCGGGGAAGGAGATTACGCCAAAGGAGGTCAAGGATGTCAAGAGCAAGGAGAAGGAAGCTTTGAGGCCGCGTACAGCACTCGGAAAGAAAGACAAGAATGTGCCAATTCGACCCAAGACAGCTGCTGAGTTGAAACCAAGTCCGAAGAATGCTGCAGTTCCTATGCCGAAGGGAATGGAAGCTATGAGGCCAAAGACTTCGATGGCATCTCCTAGTGGGCGATACTACCATGATGTGGCGCCAAGTGAGAAGGGTTTGATTGGGGGTGAGTTTGAGCGACCGAAGAGCGGGTGGGGCAGCCAGTGAGTTCAACCTGATCCAAGATTTTGACACGAGGATGTGCTAACATATGCATAGGAAGAAACTCCTACGACGGTCGATGGCCTAGGGCTTGGTTCAGTTTTTCTCGTACATACTCTTTTACATGCATAGCTTTCTGCGCATTTGTTTTGGGGTTCGGGCGGTACCTCGGGCCATCTACCTATAACCGGTATTATTAGAGCGAACGATTAGAAGTTGTTTTTGCATTCATCTCTAGCGTTTCAATCTCGCATTTGGCATGCAATCATCAATTTTCAGAGTACTGGTATTGCATCCTCCTCCAAATGTAAATATCTACGGACTCACATTATGACTCAGATGGTGGGTGAAATTGTTTGCCTCACAGATTAGTCCATGTGCCTTGCCCTCCGCCATATGAAATAGGCATATCACAACATATCTCAAAGTTACGCGTCACGCTTGTTTATGTATCTGTAAGTATATTCGTGTTACTATCCATCATGTCAGCCCATCGTATACGACAAAGCAAAGCGAACCACCCGACGAGTGAAAATTGTTGAAGCATTCTTTAAGCGATGGCATTGGAATTGCGGGTTATAACAAGAATACAATTGAATTTCAGGGCTTTGGTGAGCTTTCAGACGAGTACGAGGGTTGATCATTTACTTTCCTAGTTCTTATTTACCGCCCACCTTTGTGCAACCACCCTGGTACCTCACCCAAGCCTCTTATGGCTACTTTCTCAAGATCCAAAACACATGTGGAAGTTTTCCTCAAAAGCGCCGCCCTGGGAATAATGCTCGAAGCATGTAAGCTTCAGGACAGAGCCATCATACCCAGTGGTAAGTTTATTTGAATCGCAGTCTTTCTGGCCATACTTCACTGAAGTATGCTTAGGGCCACGCTCGCCTTTGCCCTTACCATGCTGCCATCCCCCCTGGCCATTGCTGGCGCCTGCGATCGCAATTTTTGATAACGGCTGAGCGGTATGATATGAACCCTCGGATGTAAAATCTAGACAGCTATTTGCATAAATGAACTCAACGGCGTCAGCTTGATCCAAGGGTGGTAAAATTACAGTGATAAGTCTTGTGGCATTAGGTACTCAACTAACCCCGTCCTGAAGGTACAAACTCCCGCTCACTTCCCCATCATTATCGAGAGCAACTGGTAAACTGTAAGGCGTATTCCTCGTCTCAGTGGTCGTATACTTCGGTTCCTGGAGTGCGAGAATCGAACCTCCGCGGACATGAACATTGATATGTTCCAACGGCGCACTGAGCGTGACATTCTCCCTTGCGCCGGCTTGCACTTTTTGAAGCGTCTACCAGTCATACCACCTTGTACCCTCTCCAATGTCAGGTAATACACCATTCACTGTATCGGAGTTCGGGATCAACACTGGGGTGCTCAGAAGTGAAGGACCGAGGAACTGCGCCTAGGTTTCGCGAAGAGACTCATCATTGGGGAACCCCCATGCGAGAGCGCGCATAACAGTTTCGCCTTTTGTGTGTGCGTAGTAGGACAATGTATAAATATATGTTAGAAGGGAATAGCGGACTGTGATGGCGCGGCGAGAGGCATCGGCTATTGAGGACCAGAGGTACGCTTCTCGGCCTATGGTGGCTTTGACGTTGTGATTGCTGTAGAATGGGCTTCCTACTATCAGCATTACATAGGAGTATAGGGGTGATTGCTTAGGATGACGGCAAAGTGGCTTACAATAATGGGGAAAGCTCCATCCATCTGAGGGGCGAACAGGGGGATTCCGCATCATCTCACCACCGTTAGTTTTCTTATGGGAACCCCGACGGCGAAAAGGTGGACGCACCATAGTCAATGCTTGCGAGGTTGACTAGAACATACTGCCCCAGGTCGACGTGTTGTCTCCACCCCAATGACTGGCCCTCTTCCCGTTACCGGCAAAGATACTTCCCCCTACGCATCATTCTGGGTGGCATTCGGTGCAATTGCACTTCGACCCAGCGAATGACCTGTCTGCACATGATGGATGACGTAAGGGGGAAAGCTGAGACTTCTCACACCGGGAGTAGGCTCAGTACGTCCCTAACTAGTTATAGTAACGGCGGGTAGAATTGGCGAAGTTGACAGTGCAGCAGCTTGCGAACTAAAGGCAGCTATCACAGATGCCTCATCAGTCGCGTTTGTCACGTTGAAGCGTTCGGGATAGCGGAAATCGAAACTCAGTGGGTCTCCAGGCAACAAGAAGGGCAGATGAACTGGATTCTCATCCAGGCGTCCATCCCCACAAGATCCCGCATAGAATGATGCTGCTTCACTGAGATCAATCCAAATACCACCGAATGGCGTTCCTTGGTGCTAAGGAAGAATTTCATTCGTCCACCATTCTCGAGACGAGGGAACAAGCCAGTCACCTCAAACATCGAAGCCTGACTAACCGTTACCGAAGTAGAAATCGCCTGCAGTGGGGTCCCCGATGTAAGTTCCGAGTTCAGCGCCGCGGTCATGGGTTTCGTATACATCACTTGAGTTCGTTGGGTTGGGGACGTATATCTTGCTGTCAACGGTGGTAACGTAGTAGGTCCTGTGGGTGTTTGCGCTGTGTAGTATTAACAGCATCCATAACATGATCTAGAGAGTTCAATGTACCAAATGTAAGTGCTAGAAGGGCCAATGCGGCCGAAGCGCTTTGTTGTAGTCTCATATTGCTCACAGCTGAGGATGTTGGATGTGAGCAGCGATCCTAGAAAATTGTGAGCGTCAGCCAACATTTGTAGTGGGATTTCGAGACTTGGAACGAATATCGACAATATACCATTTTGTCATTTAATGCATGCCAGAGACATCCGGAGCGACGTCCGCCAGGTCCGAACGGCTGCACCTAGATAGCCAGGAACGGTTGACGTCTTAACGTAACGCTAAGGTAGACGTCGGATGCATCCGACTTGCGGGGTACAGCCCATGCCCAACTTGGCAAGTACCAAATCGCGTTCATCTCTACTCAAGCTTGAGAACCCCAACCAGCTATTTCAAGTTCCACCCCCACAAGATCATCGTTCCTTCAAATTCCTCTCCGATTGGCCCAAAGAGAACCCTCCTCATTTCATCTTCCAGTGGATGTGAGCTCGAAGTTTCTTTCATAGAAACAGCCTAGGCCAAATCCAAATAGAGGAGTCGTTCCTGGTGGTGATGCAATGGAGGAATACGCCTGAGGGATGCGAAATACTATAAATGCAACTTGCTGAGTACCTTGAATTCAGCGGGAAATTTGATACCAATGAGCGCATCTGTGCCAGATTTGAAGCCACGGCCACAAATATCTTGAAGAAACACCGCCGAACCTACACTGTGATCAGATGCAAATCCAAGGCGCCAAACTGTATGCAGGAGGATCATCTTCTATAGGCTATCACCTACGCGTATCCTAGCGATCTTTGTACCAGTATACAGATATCGCACACTACCCTTAAACGTACATATCACTCCCGGATTTCAAGTATAGCCAAATACATGTGAGGTATTTAGTGGCAGGAGCAGAAGGGCCATTTGAACTACGCTCGTCAGATTGCGAGATATCCTACCAATGAATCGAAGTAGGCCCCCGGAGCATATGGAGATGATGTTTCTCAATTATAGTGCAAAGGGAGAACAGAAAATGATGTCTGAGGAAGTAAATATTCCGGGATAGTTACATGATATAACTATTTCAGAGGGGGTGAGACTTTGAATGAAGGGGTCAGCAATCTTTCTGATCACGTGTGGAGAATCATCGATGAATCAAGCAAATTGAACACGAATAGGTGTGCGCACCCCTAAATAATAGCCACCATGGCGGTTTACAAGGAGGAAGCCATCATTTGACAGCTATGTAGATAGTTGTTCAAGGTTTGAAGGAATTCGCGAGCTCCGCCTCCTCCTTAAACAACGACACGATTTTACGCGCCACCATGGCTTGATATTCCTTCTACAATGCCGATGTCCGTAACAGCTTTGGCTCGCAGAATATTCGCGCGAGTCTCTCTCCCGTCTCGTCTTAGTAGAGGATCCGACACAGTCACGACCTGTGTGCCCCTAACCCAGTAGCTCATGTCGTCTGCCCACAACTTCGCATTCATCTTCCTTGCATGTTTGGAGAGGTCATGGCGATCTGGGGTGTTGTTTTATTCCCGATCCTACTCTCTCGGCGCATTTGGTCAGTCGTGTGTCTCACGCGCCACTTCGAACACCCCGCGCGGTTCGGATCTATTAGCGGGTACTCCCAGTGCAACGTTGAGAGACGTGCCACGACCTTTTTCTCTACCTGGAACATGAAGCATAATCTTTTTTCTTGTTCCTCAATCTCATTCTCATCCTTTGTTCGATGACATCCTTCTGTGTTCCGGCCGAGATGCGGGTTCCCGCCCCATCTCCGGACTTGCAGCATTGGTAAATTCCGGAAAACAAGGCACACCGCCACGTTGTCGCATCGACACCGTGTTTTTACAGGCTGAGGCGAATCCACTGACCTCTTGTTTCAGCCTATTCCTACTATTGTTCTATCGCTGACCACGTGGTAGGCTGCGGTCCGTACAACAAAGCTTTTAACGTGTGGTCAGAGCCTTTCATCTTAAATCTAAGTGCAAAATTTAATGCGACAACGAACGGGATTCTAGAGGAATACTCCACCCTCTGTAGTTCAGCATTTTCCGAGTGACAGCTGTCAAAGGCGTTCCTAGGCATTCAAGGCAACCAACAATCGAAGCGACTGTGTTGCCAACAGCTTTCCCCGAAACAAGAATCAGTACCCGTGAACTTGTTTATTCCAAGAATGCCGAGCAGAGGAAGTACTGTAGTATGGGTCTCTGAGGCTAACACTGTGCTATTTCTGCACCCCTTCGCAAATCTCCGCTGTACAAGCAGCCCTGACATCAGCCCAATGCCGGTAAATCAGCCAACCAGCGTCAGCCGCGCGTATACCCCCAATCACAGCAAGATCAACCCTTGTTTCTGCAGCGGTGTTTGGACATGCTCCGATGAGTTCTCCTTGTTGTAGGATGAGTCCAGGTACTGGGGCGACACGGAGAATTCTGGCTTTGTCTTGACGGCCAGGATCTAGGCGCCACAGTCCGTCCGGATCCCCATGTATAAGACTACTTTGTCTCCCTTCTTTGTGATGGACACCTTTCAAGTCATCTCCCTCACTTATACAGTCTTTCGACATTAGAACCTTTGGTTCGTTACATTCACTTGTTCAATCCAGTCACTCCTTAGTCGAAACATCATGGTTTCTACCACATTCATTTGGGCGATTGTCCTCCAAGCTATCTCCGTCTCTGCTATTGTGGGTATTTGGTGAAAATATTGACAAGTTACCTTTCTAATAACTCACAGGCTGGCTCTGCAATCATCAAGAACAGATGTCCCTACCCTGTCTACGTGTTGTCAGAGGATAGTGAACGAGTACGTTGAACACACTTCTTCCTACACTTTGCACCTATCTAATAACCATACAGGGTCCAGGATCAGAAATTATGATACCCGCTGGAACTCCATATGAGGAGCCCATCCGCAAGCCCTCAATTGGCGGCGTCTCCTTCAAAGTCAGCAAAGTTTCCGGCAAATTTGATGTCATCACCCAGCTCGAATACACAGTCGGCAATAACGAAAACGGCTACGACTTCTCACAGATGGCATTCTATGACATCTCGTTTGTTGACTGTGTCAAGGGTGATATCGGATCATTTGACACTACAAACTGCCCCGCTTGGGATATGGGTATCAGCATTGTACCACCTACGGGATGTGCTGGCCTTGCGTGCCCAGCTGGCACCGAGTGTTTGAATGGTGCCTACTACGTCGATTTCCCACCTGTTAAGCTCGGGCTCCCAGACCCTAACAGCGCGTGTACATTTGACTCGCCGGAGAAGAAGATCATTTATACTCTCTGCGATAGCCAACCGGGCGCTAAGAGGAGTGTTGCAGGGAGGATCTCGTACGAAGAGAAATTTTAAGAACATGTCGATTTTGAGAGGCGTTTGACACGGCTTGCTCCACTCTTTTGAAGTGCACTCCGCACTTTACACACTTCATGGGTACATCAGGATGTCTATGTTGATACCTAGCGCCATGCGCATTCCATTCATTGTTTATACTTTGCACCTTGCATACCATGCTCTTTGTTGAACCAAGCGCTAGGCGTGTTACCTTCTTCGTTCATACCCTGCGCCGAGCGTATTACAATTTCAACTGGAGGACATCAAAAATACCATTCATTCAACGACCTTTCAAGTCTTTGCACTCTATGATTTCCTACAGGTACGCGTGATAACACAACTGCCCAGGTACCAACCTTTCATAGACATAATATCACTGGACACTTTCGGGGCTTGCCATGTCCAATTTCAAATTCTTGCCAACTGTTTCTCGGGACACTTTACGCAAGACTCTAGTCAACTAATGTAATAACAGTACGATTTTTCAACTACAAGTAAACCCAGCCTACTAAGGCAGTATAAGAGGAAGCATATGGGTTGTTAAGAGGAATTCACTCTCAATGTCAAAAGTTTTCGCTGGGGGAGAAACGGATACTCGCGGAAGCGAGTATGTTTTGGGAATCCTAGGCGAGCAAGTGCCTCACGGAGAAACTATTCATTCGCATCCTTTTCATGGACGTTTGCTGCTTGTGGGACCCCCTCGGCCTCTTCTTCTACGCTATCCGCCGAGGTCTGATCCTCCATCCAGGCAGGAAAAGTCCAATCTGGCATCAAATGCGTGTATTTTGGTATATAGTAGAGCATGACCTTCGACCTTCCAGCTTTCCAAGCCTGCTTTGAGTCCTCTAACCAGACCCCGATATACCAGTCCCAAATGCTTTTGAATGATTTCTGAATCTCGCTGATGTCAATGTTACAACGACAAGGCATGACGTTACAGCAACAATCGAGGAACGGCCCAAGATGTCGTGGATAAACCACACCTTTGAGCTGACTATCGATGAACCTCTGAATATGGAATGCGGCTGGCCAAGCTGTGATAGGACGATCTTCCGTCGTTTCTTTCCGCATATTCTCCCCTACCCAGGTTGAGCTTTGAAACCACTTATACACCCATTTAGTTGACACATAGACCGCTATGGGTATTTGGATAGGAAGCTTGTCTTGCATACGCTGCGCCTGAAGGGGTTTCATGCAGAACCTATTAACTCCACCAATCAGTCCTTTGTCATCGAGGCAAGGCTCCAAATAGCAGCTGAAGATGTGGTGTTCTAGGCTGAAGCCCAACTCCCCAAACTTCTCCCACTCAAAAATGCAACGCTCGCGTCTTAATCCATGGTGGTATGAATACCACGCATGGCCTATCTCGTGAAGGATGTCCCGAGCGAGGATGAGCTGCATTCGAAATCGCTCGCTCTCTGTCACTGTGTTTTTGGTGAAGCATAGTTGAGACCAGTAGTGGGATAAGCTCAGCAAAATAATTTGAGCTTCGCAGGCCTCGCTTGGGAACTTACGATGTGGCGAATCGACCCGAAGATGCTTGAATAACCCTGTAAGAGTCATAAGTCTCTGCCCAATGGCCCCGTTCAATGTTTGCTTCTTGTCTACAAAGGTGATCCGCATATGTTTTGCGAGACATTTCAGGTCTTCGCGGGCTTTCTGCTCCGGGTCCAGTGAGGCTAGGTCTGGTCGGTAAGCTTCGTGAGAAGGAAATGATCGATCTGAGTCTGCGTGTTTCTTCGCGACAATTACGAACCAAGTCAAGACTGAGTGATTCTCGAGAGCTTCGCTCACTAATCTTAGGGCAGGTCGCATCACCCTATATACGAGATCCATCTGTGGGAGGTTGGTGATGAACTTATCGCGGCTTACGATGGGATGAATCGGGCCTCGAAGAAAGCCGTCTAGGTCTACCTTGGGACCACCGAGCAAGCCCGATTGCTTCAATCCATCTGAGTAATCTTCGCGAAAGATTTCCGTTGATCGAGCCGGGTTGGTTTCCGCTATATAAGCTTCGTCAGTCCAGTACTGCTCAAAGGCTGCCAAAACTTCGGGAGCAGACCAGTAGTTCCCCATGTTATCGAACAGAGCGAGCCATTCATCCATCTCTGCTCGACGTTGGTTTTCCTCGCCGACTATAAGCATGTATTCCTTCCATACTTCGGATGCTTGTTTGCGTCGGGACATGATGGGTGACTGCGGTTCGTTGGTCTGGGTTATAAGCTTATGAGGTCGAAAGTGACAGAATATTTATATGCTGATATACTGTATTTTCTCGCGTAACGCACGGCCCGGCGTGGCGCACGATCCTCAGCGTACGCGATCACTACTTTTGAGGCTCTACAGCTCTATATATATTGTATATCAACTCAATCTTTTGGTGGTGTAATCAGACGTGAGCAAGGGTGATTTTGGATACTCAAATTATTCGCGATATCTCTTAGGGAGCTTGATATTCCTGTTGCGCCGTGATCAAGCAGGCGTAGCAGCACCCATCTCAATCAATAATACCTCCTCATCTGATACCTCATCTACCTCCTCTTCATCTGTAGAGATCTCAATCATAATCTGCTTTGCTTTGCCCTTGTTTTTGGAGCTGTTTTTGCGTAAGGATGGAGTTTTCTGGGCAAGCTTTTAGAGTTACTTTTCAGCCTGGGTTTAAAGCTTAATCTCCTTTGCAATTGCTTAAGTACGCTTCCTCTCCTCAAGTATATGAGCCTTCTCAGCCTTCTTCTCAGCTCTCTCTATCTTATCTAAGTCCTTTTGGTGTTGTAGAGCCTTGTTTTCAGCGTCCTTTTGGTCCTGCCAATCACGGGCCTCCTATACCTTCTGTGGGGACCAGAAGATAGCTCCACCATCATATTCTGAAGGCGCTTCGAGTGGGAGAGCCTTACCACGCTGTCACTTCTTCTTCTCATTAATCAGAGCTTCTTTGAGACGAGTATTCTCATCTTGGAGGAGATTATTACGCACTAATATAGAGTGGATCGTTTAACTAAGCTGCTGCGAGCGCTTATCATATATATTAGTAACTACCTGACGTAGGAGCCTCTCAATCTTTCTCCAGTCTCCAGCGCTGAGTACTGAGTTGGTTGAATCACTTAAGGATAGTCTCTTATCCTCCTTATTCTGAAATTGACAGAGTACTCAATCTGCATCAAATAGGTGAAGGCTACACTTCTTAAAGGCAGAGAGTATATTTTTGCGTATAAAAGAAGCTTACTAGGTATTGTTGAAGAGGTAGAAGAAGTCCCTTTTAGTAATACTTGATAGTCCTTAAGATTTATCTATAAAATTAGCTAGGGCAGATAAGTAGGCTAATAAGAGAGGCCTAAATATGCCAATGTTAAGAGGCTGCAAAGTATGAGTCAAATAGGGAGGATATATTACTAGGAGGATCTTGTGATTATTACAATACTTAATAAAACTCATTATAACGTATAATCTATACCTATTAAGTATTAAGAGTTAATAGCTTTATCGTGCCTTTATTTTTATCTCCCTATTAAACACCTGCTTAAGCCATTTTTGGCTAAGATCATTATTTGTCCACCCACTTAGAGAGGAGGCAAAAAAGGCCTTATGTACAGCAGGATTGAAGTCTTGTAACCAGGTATCTTAAATATTTCTAGTGAGAGCTTAATAGATCAACGCTGGCGTAAGCAAGGTCCCATCTGCGCAAATATACGCAATCGTTGTTATCCACTCCTAATTTCTATCCTGGATCACCTGCTTGATAGTCCCTTCTTCATATCACTGCCTTGAGAAGATCCGTTTCATCTTTAATAGTATACTAATCAAGAAGCCCTTCTCATCCATATTGTATATATGCCGTGGATCAATCTTGTATTACTCTATTTTGCGTTTAAGAAGGCTGAAATATAGAGCGTATTTGAAGGCAGAATCAGCTCGTTTTCGTTGTATATCTATCCCTGATGCCTATCACGATACAAGATTAATATTGTGGCGCTTGATAAACCGATCAGCCCAGCCTTTGCCTGCCTATTTGCCAGCTATATCTAAGGCGAAATTGCGTATTATTGAGCGTGTAGGAGGTAGCCCTCGAGAGGTAAGCTCATCAATATATATTATCAACTCTTTTTCTTGAGCGTTGTTGAGGAGTCGTTGATTTTCGTACTTTTGAGTCACTGTACCCTGTACCCCCCGCCAGCGCTTGGACAGTGTAGATCGATCACAGCCATACTCCTTTGCGAATTGAGTAAAATTAATCTTTTCTCCAAGCTTCAGCGATTTCAACGCTGCCAACGCGTCGTCAATAGGAGCCATATTGGTGGAGTTATTAGTATCGCAAGATATCAAAAATTCGGGTGTACTGTGCGCCACGCCGGGCCGTGCGTTACGCGAGAAAATACAGTATCTGCTGTATTGTGCTTGGAGTAAGACAAGGAGTGCCGTGAGAGGTTCCAATTCTTTGTTTGGTTTCTTGTCTTGATTACCTGTCTTAATGGGTGATCGCTTAGGTATCTGAAATGTTCGTTGTGACTTTGCAAAGGGTTTACAATGAAAGCGCGCTAGTCTATTGACTTAAGCGAGGATCTTGGCATGTTAGCAATTTGGCATCTTTCTAACCAAAGTACTTGACTGAATCATAGTCAGATGATAAACTCTTCCGAAGTCAATTGCTGTTTGGGTACTGGTGAAGGAACTTTGAAGGTCGTCATCCAGTATCGCGTTTCCTAATCTGGACATGGAACCCCGGCACAGCCCGGATACTGCAGGAAACTCCGCAACTTCAACACCACTCGTAATCATGGACGAGAGCCAAGTCTACACCAGAGTTGGAGCTCAAACACGAGTCGAAATGGCTATGAAGCGGAAAGAAAGAATGTTAAATTTCTCGAAAGTAGACTCAATTTCAACGAAGAGAATTGACCACAAAACATCTTCATGCCAACTTCAAAATGACATCTCTTACAATTTCTCAACCAACCCTCACACTCTCCGGTGCGAGCGCCGCTCTTGCTGCTTGCGAATTCCATGCCCTCCAAATTGGTGTACCTATGAACATCGCCATCGTAGACTCACACTGCCACCTCCTCGTCTTCTCGCGTATGGATGGGGCGAAAATAACATCCATCTCCATCGCCATGGACAAAGCATTCACAGCAGCCGGTCATCGGATCCCCACATCGGGTTACAAAGAAAATGTCTGGCCTGGGGGGGCTGCTTTTGGGATTGGAAATAGCAATGGAGGCAGGTTCTGCACGATTGGCGGCGGTGTTCCAATCTTGGATGGAGAAGGAAGAGTTTTGGGGGCTGTGGGGTGCTCGACAGGGACACCGGCACAGGATGAGGAGGTTGCGCAGGAGGGGAGAGATGCGGTGTTGGCGTTGCTTGGTGAAGGGAATAAGAAGAGGGAAGGAATAGAGAGTCAGAGAAGGGGGAAGAGAGCGAGGATAGATGTTGAGCCTGTGAATGATGTAGCCGAAAAAGTGTGCTTGGAACAAGGAAGTTTAGTTAAGTCTATTCAAGCATGAGTAACGGGGTGGTTTCAATTTGTCTAGCGCGGCAATGTTCACGAATCTCATGCAGGCTTATTCTTGATAGACCGACAGCTTCCGTTAAAGACCTACGGTACGGCTAGAATAAAAGCCCAATTTAGGAAGCTCTCCACCGCATATCGAGATTTCGAGCTCCTTCCTTCAAATTCCTCCCCTGCACACCAAGTAAAAGAAAATGTGAGAAATAAGAAACCCATTTAGACAACCCGGCATCAGATATTACGATGTCAAGACCGTCTCCTTCATATCCTCTACAAAAGTCCCGTACGAAGGAGCATCCTCTCCTTTAAAAACAGCTGGTCTATTTCTGAGAAGCACAAGTTGTAAAGACTTATCGAGGTGCATCCTGGCTGTTTCGTCCACCTCGTCCGCTTCGGCCGCCTCGACCGCCTCGACCATTCCAGTTCCCACCACGGCGCGGAGGATGTTGTTGGCCTCCAGAACCACCGTCGTTGGCTGCAGGGGGGTTGCCAGCCAATCCACCACCCGCGCGTCCAAGGTTATCTCGATCCGCTCGCAACCCCGGACCGCGATTCACAGCACTTGATTGGGATGGAGTTGAAGTGGAACCTGCCGGGGATGCGTATTTTGACCCACAAAGACCTCCCATAAATGGAGTCAGAGTTTCTGGCGTGGGAGCGGAGGGTGGAGGCGAGGTCGTAAGTGGAGAAGACAAAGCGGGGGCCGGAGAGACGTTCTTAGTGTTTGACCGGGTACTTGCGGACTGATAGGACGTAGCCGCTGAAGCCGTTGCACGATATGAGCTGCCAAGGGGACCTCCAGTGGATGGACGCGTGGTGTCTGGTGTGGGAGTCTTGATTGCAGAGGGCTTGGCGCGAGTTGCGGATGCACGCTTAGAATCTGGTTGAGGGGCTGTGGACCGAGATGGCGCAGTAGTGGATGAGGTTGCATGCTTTGAACTGCTATGAGGGCCCCCAGTGGATGCACATATATTCTCTCGTGTAGGGGTCGTAGGAGGAGCAGAATCGGCCACGGTGTCGTCAGCTGCATACTTTGATTTGCCAAGTCCGACAAATTTCAACACAGGGTCATCAGCTGTAGTCTGCTGTTTAATGGTTTCTTTATGCGGAGTCTTCTTAGACTCAATATTGGCCGGCCTAGTGGTTGGTGGGGTAGCCTTTTTAGTATCTGCAACCGAATCCTTCTTAGATCCCGTGTTTGTCGACCTGGTGGATTTTGGAGTCGCATCGTCAGTGTCATCGATCGAGCCCTTCTTAGAATCTGTCTTCGCTGACTCGGCGGTCGCCGGAGTGGCATGCTTGGTGTCTTCGTGTGAATCATTCTTAGACTCTGTGTTCACCGACGCAATGACTTCTGGTGTGGCGCTTTTGACGTCTTCATGCGAACCTTGCCCAGACTCTATATCTGCCAACCCAGTGCCTGTCGGGGTGGGATCCTCGGCGGGCAATCCAGATTTAGCTGCCAGTGTACCTGCTAGAGCTTCATTTACTGGAGGCCTCGCAGCTAGTTGTGATATCAGTTTTGATTTGTATCCGATTGATACCTGGGTCAACTCACAGTCAAGATCCTCCGCGGTAGGCTGCGGAAGGGCAATTTTCTCTTCTTCCATGAACTGCTGGATGATAGCCTTCTCTTCCACGATGGGCTGCGGAACAACAGTGCTCTCTTTCATCATGAGCTGCGGGACAACATTCTTCTCTTCCACTGGGGACTGCGCGACGACCGGTTTCTTTTCAACCGTACACTGCGGGATGGCGATTTCCTTTCCGGCTGCAGTTGCCTTGCTCTTCGTTTCATCCGTAACTGTTAATGACATTTTTAGCCATGGTCCACAAATGACACCAAGATATGGTAAGCTTACCTGTTGCCACCATCGCTGCAGGCTCTTTCGGGCGCTTGGCGTCTTTGTTTCCAATTTCGTTAACGGACAAGGGAGCCTCTGTGTTTTCTGTGAGTGTTATCTCAATCGTTGAACCCTGTAGGGAAATCTTACTCTGAACCTTTGAGGTATCGTCTGAAGTCTTGGCTTCCCCGTTCTCAATACTATTTCCATTATCGGCACTCTTTTTCGTTGCGTCATTGAACTTCTTAGTCTTAACTTTGCGGGGGGCATCCGGATCGGCGGTGAAAACCGTATCGCCTACAATATTCATTAGTTTATCATCACATTAACCATCGGGACTTGCGGGCTTACCATGTTTGGACACGAGGTAATGTTGTTTCTTGCCCTGCGCATTAAAGAAGCATCCCCGGGAACCGGGCTGATGGAAGTTTCCTCCAATTGTAACCCGATCCTCCAAAGGTTTGCCCATGGGATCTTTTGAAGACGATAGAGACAGGCCTTGAATTGGCGATGGTGAGGGGCCTTGGGGTGATGTAATTGAGGATTCAGACTGCTCCTTGGAGAAGCCAGGCTCCTTCAAGCATGTTGTCGGCGCTTCTTGTAGTATATTCGGCGCTTCGTCGCCACCAGCGATAGAATGGCACCCCACAGTTGTTGCTGACAACTGCTCTTTCAGGCTGGCATTCTCTTGCTCCAAATCATCAGCCCTTGTGATATCTGGACGGCTGCTTCTTAAGAATACGATTGTTTTGTACTGTTGTGCAATGGTAGAGTTTGCTTCCTCGAGAGTTTCTGGCCTCTTCGGCGTTTTGTTGCCAGGTTTGAGAACAGTCTTATCGAGTGTTAACTGCCATCCCATCTCGGCCTCAAGTCGCGCTTTGTCGTCACGGTACTGATCTCGCTCTGTTGTGAGCACCTCAATAGTAGTCAGTGCGGCTTTGTGGTCATTGACCACTTTATCATTTGACTCGCGCAATGCCTTAGCATTCTGCTTCCACAACTCAGCGTCATTTTGAGTGCCTGTCCCCTGATTTCGGGGGGCACCTGAAGTGCCACCACTCTGAATCGAATCTGTCGGTTGGGGCTCACGAGCGAACTTCTCTTTGTTCAGATTCCTTATGGTCCTCAAAGAGTCCTTATGCTCATCCTTTAGAGATCCGAACTCCGTTTCGAGCTCAGCGATGCGAGCTTTGAGTTGACCTTCGTTGCTAGTGCCCGAGGCGGATGGGGTCTTCTTGCTGACTTCGACAAGCCTGTTCTGAAGATCTGAGATCTCTTGATTTTTGGCCGTGATCTCTGTGACTTTCTCTCCCATCCTTACCCGCAACCTGTTCTTGTGATCATTATCCTTTGCCGCAGCGGCCTTTGTCGTCTCAGTAAGCCTCTTCTGGAACTCTTTCAACTCTTCTCCCAGCTCCTCTAACTTCTTGACTTCAGCGTGATACTTCCTCTGACACTCAGCGAACTGATCGGTCCCAAGGGTTATTGCCACTTTGGATCTATCCAAGTCACCTTTGAGCTTCTCACGCTCCTCTGCCGCGTTCTTGATGTGCACCTCCAACTGCTTTTTGAACTCGGCCTCTTGAATCTTTGCAAGGCTGATGGCATCGGATAGCTTCGCACGAAGAAGCTCTTCAATCTCGCTGTTGATCCCTGCCTTCTTAAAAGTTTCGATCTCAGCTTCATGCTTCCGCTGGAGCTCTTTGATAGCCTCATCTGTGCTTATCAGCTGTGCCTGGAGTCCATCAACTGTGCTCTTCAGCTTCATCTCATTTGAAGTGATGCCGCCGTTCTCCTTCCCGAGCCATTGAATCCTGCTATCGTTCTCAGCGATCAATTGCCTCGCAGTGGCCAATCTACCTTCACAATCCTCAAGCTTCTTAGAGGTATCGTTGTGGCGATCTTGAAGGGCAACGATACGATCTTGCTTCTGCTGCACGTCAACCTTGAGAGCCTGGATCTCTGAACCCTTCTTGGCTGAAGTCTCTTCAGCAAGTCGGGCATTGTTCCTGAGATTCTTGATATGTGCATCCTTTGACTCGGAATCCTGCTTCGCAGTCTGGGCATCGTCCTTGAGATCCTGGATCTGGACATCCTTCCTATTGGAAGACTCTTTGAAATCCTGAGCTTTGTTCCTAAGATCCTGGATCTCCATATCATTCTTTTGGCAAGACTCTTCAGCAAGCTGGACTACTTTCTTCAAGCCTTGAATCTCAGCCTCCATCTTCTTGCACGATTCCTCAACATCCTGAACTCGGCGCCTGCCATCCTGACATTCAGCGACGTATCGTGCATACCGTTCCTCCAAGTTTTCCTTCTTCCCTTTCACACCACGAAACTCTACTGCGAGTTCCTCCTTCGTTGGTTTTGCAGTCGTGAGGTGGCTCTTGCAGTGCTTCGAGAGCTGATTATGGGCCTCCCAGAGTTCCTCACACTCTTTCCTCAGTTGCGGCAGCTCAGTATCACTCGCCATAGTTTCGTTAATCTGCGAGCGCTTTGGTGGCGGGGCGTCTATCGGGAGTGGGGAAGCGGTTGGGGACGGCAGATTGAAAAGTCAGTGAACTGCCAACGCGGTCGGCGGAATGAAGCTCACAATTTGAGTTGAAGTCAAAAGCAAGCTCTTAAGGGATCTGGGCAATGGCAGGGTTGATTGTCTCCGACTTGAGCCTGGGGGTTGAAATCCAACTTTGGTGGTGGAGGAAGAAGGGCGACGGTGGGGTGTGGGCGTGGATATTTTATAGAACGGGCAGCGGCACTTGCGGGCGTGCTGAGTCAGGTAACGTCACGCCGAATTCTTTTCACAAGGCTCTGTCCTGCAAAGTTCGTGAAGGAAGCCTGAAGTGGGTCGGGGTGTTTGCACTGTGATCTTTCACTATGATCTCTCCACACAATGCGACACCCCAGTTCGCCGGTGATGCAAAATTACCCGGCGGCTCATGAAATTCCGCAATGCGCCGCCAGGTGCAGGTCTTTTGCGAGTGAACAATTTAAATGAAGATCTCGAGACCGAATAGAATTTGAGCTACATCAACCTTGCAAGTTATGCAGATGGAGGATGGGAGGTACGCCTTGTTATTTTCTGGAACGTTTGTCATTCCTTAAGGACGTCAGGGGGGCATTCGGAAGTGTCTATTGATTGCTACCATCTGCCTAGGCAGTTGTTAGAAAGCGACCGGCCGACATTGAGTATTCTGATTCTTCCACTATCGGACATGCACACAAGCACCCAGCTAAGTCCCCGCCATTTCGGTGTGTTCCGACTCTGCCGAGCGTTTCGGCCATCCCCTCCACTCATTCACAAAAGGTTACGGAGCATCGGAAGCGCGATGCTCATTTGAGGTTCGTTCTGAGAGGTTCACAATTTGGCTTGTGTGTGAGAACACCACCTCGCTAGTCACACCCAGCATCAACCCCCAACTATTGGATCAGGATATCCTCGATTGCTGCACTATCTAGAGAAGACCCACAATTGTCCACTATGATGAACAGAATCCCATCCGCGCCAGGCCTGACGTCATGCTAAGTCACTGTACAACTACCCTTGTTTTTCTCAACAGGGGGACATACGGGAGTACTGCACGTAATAGCCCGTCTGATAATTCGCATGCTAGCCGCTGCGATATAGCATCCTCTATCCAAGTCCTAATTTGAGGAGATAGAAAAGAGAAAATCCATATCACAGTGTCTGTGTCTCGCAGTGCATATGTACCGGGAGCCAAGTGGCAAAGTTAGCGATACGCCCAATCTAAATGCTATGAACTTGAGGAGGGCTAATAGCATTTAAATGACCATACTTGGTAGTTTCAATTGGTGTGGATAGAGTGGCAAGATTAGTAGACATGCAAGTATGAAGATAAACAAGGCGATATTTACGGTGATTCGAAGAACGGGAGGAATGTAGAAAGTGTCACGCCAAAGCAGGGTATACCCGACTAGGTAAGCACGGTAAACCCGATAAGTGCTAGTATTGAGTTCCTGCCGTTGTATATATCGAGTTGGTGTATCCAGATCACTCAATCAACCCAGTTTCCCTCCCATATCATCGATCAATCACTGCCGTGACAGAAAGGCACGCAACCCAGTAGCCGCCCACCAGCCATATAGCCAATACTCCAGCGGTTCAGACCAGTCTTACTTGCCATTGTGAATACAACAATAAACAGTGTTCAAAGAATGTACATCATCTCGAGACTCTGGTCTCCTTCCTTGCCATTTGTAGTAGCTCCTTCGGCAATAAGCTTCGCCTTTTGTGCGTTTCTGCGTCTGAGCAGGAACCAGCATGCAGCATAGAGGAATCCGGCGACGACTGTTAAGCCTGCAGAGACAGCATTGCCCTGGACGTACCGTGGGCCCTGTTGGCTGGGATACAGTTGTGATGAGATCAAGTTGGAGATGTTGGCGATCGAATAGGCGAAAGGCATACCGAAAGCCCGCTTGGAGTCGGGTGACAAATTTGTGGAGATCCAGGTCACGGCTAGAGTTGAGATGGGATAAAGACCGAGAACCAGAACAAACATGCCGGCATAGCCAACGTTCTTGTTGGGTGTTCCCACACACATAAGGTATCCGACTACGACCGGGATGCAGCATGCGACAATGAACATTCCCCGTTTTCTGAGCTTGTCAGAGTAGTAAACTTGGATAGTGAGAGAGATCGCGCCCAAGACGTAGACCGGGATTGTCATATAATTGACCTTAAGAGAGGCAAATCTACGCTGGTCAGCAATGGTTCGGTAAGGCTTATGACGGCGGTCTCACCCAAGGCCTTGAATGATGGTCGGCAAGAAAACACCAAACCCGTTGATGGCGACAGACGATGTGAAGAAAGCGATACCAAGAAGCCAAACGAATGGATCTTTCAGAGCAATCATGACCCACTTGCGTTCGAACTCGTCATCTCCGCGGATCATCTGGTCTCGTTGTTTCTTAAGACGCATTGTTTCTTTCTCTTCTTCGTTCAGGAACCATGCTGATTCAACCTCGCCTGGGAGGAAGAACAACCCAATTCCACAGATAAGGACGGTGATGCAGAACTCAACGACGAAGAGCCACCTCCAAGCGGCGAATCCATGTCGTGACCCCATAGTCTGGATAGCGTACGCAATCAAGCCACCAAAGGCGCCAGAGATACATTGGGCGAGATTCGTCGTCATGATACGTTTTCCAGCAAGCTCTCTGGGATAAATAGTCGAAAATAGGAAGGCAAATCCTTGGGCGAGACCAGCTTCGGCAGCGTTCAGGAGCATTCGTACAGCGATAGCTTGACCATAGGTTTGAATGAAGGCAGTTCCAAGCGTCAACGCACTCCAGAGGACGAAAGCCGTACCGATAGAGTTCTTAGCGCCCCACTTCTTGACAGCCATGACCCAAGGGACCTCGAAGAGAACGGTGCAGACACTGGACAGCGTCTGGATATTGCCAAATTGGCCACCACGGAGTCCAATATCTTCATCAAAGCCGAACACGCGAGCATTTCCGAGCTATTGGTCTGTAAACAACAACAAACATTGAGAAAGAAGTGCTTCACTGACGTTGTTTCGATCCAGGGTAGAGAGCACAAGGTAGATGACCGAAACCGGAACGACATAGATGTCAAACTTCCTTCGGCAAGCTGCTTCTTTCCCAGGATCAATGTAGACGATTGGGCCCGCTTCGCCAGTGCCGTAGTCAACATGGCTCTCAGTGTCAACTGGAGAAGAGGTTTTGATTTCCATGATGTCCTTGGAGTCCATTGTTATACTTGATCTCAGATAAGATAGTGCAATGATTGCGAATGAACAATTAAAGTGTTGCAAGTGTGTGATAGAAATACTAGCTGTTAGGTTGCATTCTTATATATAAGTCGACTTCTGGTGTTGTATGGGATTTGATATCCCACCACATGCCGCGACAATCGGTATCCTCATGATAGCGCGCAAAGATATCCGCCAAAGACTCGCAGCGACGGATGTGTGGCGCACTAGTTCGTTAGCCCTAGCTGTAGTGGTGTCGCAATCGCGCAGATCAGTCGGCCATCGCCGACCGCCCTTGGGAAATCACCTATCTCATTATCGCCCCTCAATCATCACAACCATCACAATCACTTCTCTGTCAACACCTGACATCGGAATTCAGGGCAACACATATGGATTCTCCATTGCAATCCACTCCGAGGCTTTCGAGAGGCGTTACTGCTTGTCAGAGGTCTGTCGGAGAGCTTGCCACAGTCAATGTAGACCGAGGCTAATCAAGTGGGCAGATGTCGTCGGAGAAAGCAGAAAGTAATGATACGATTCGCTCCAGGCCGAAAAACATGCAGCTGACAATTGCGTGCACGCGCAGTGTGATTTGAAACGTCCTGATTGTTCCAATTGCGAGGGCGCAAACGTCCGGTGCTTGACCTATCACTCAGGAAAACACGCCGAAGTGAGTTCGAATGATAGCGGACCCGACGGCTATCTTGCGTCGCTGAACTTTTCCAAGATCCCTCGCAACTACTTGTTCGATCTGGAGGCGCAAGTTGCAAAACTAACTCAGGAAAATCAAGAATTACGAACGCAAACTCGCCCAAATCCAGTCATCGGTGCAGATCAAGCGTCGTTTGAACCGTCCTCTCCAGCAATACGCGAGCTTCGTAACGCCTCTGTAGAAGAATCCACAGCTTCTGAGGATAGCCCAATTCATGTCCAGGATCTGGTCCAAAGTGTCAGGAACGTCGTGGTCGAACCCACGGGACAGCCACGGTTCTTAGGACCGAGCAGTGGTATCACCCTTGCCAGAATGGTTATGGCATCAATCCGCATCGATGCTCTACCACCCACTGCACTTTTCCCTAAGCAACGTCCACACCGCCATACTTCATCTACGTCCGTCTCATCAACCGAATCCTCTCTTCCACCACGCCATGCTGCAGATCACCTTATCGACGTCTACTTCCAATACCGTACACCCCATTTGCCGATCATGGAACGATCACAAGTTGAAGAAGCCCTCGAGAGTGCATACCTTGCTCCGGAGGGTCATCAACCCTCGGATCGAGGAAAAGAGAGGGATATTTTCATGACCTACATGGTCTTCGCCATCGCCCTATGCAATGTTCCTAATCCATCCGGAAGCACAGGGCGAGTAATGCAAAGCGAGGGGTGCTTTCGGTCAGCAGTGGGTTGGATTGAAAAAGTCATCACTTACTCAAAAGCCGACCTTGAAACTCTCCGTGCCGTACTCCTTTTGGCCCAGTTCGTCTCAATGTGTCCTTGTGTAACGGTCAACAGGCCATACCGATTGTAGGATAGCGTCTTGGCTCAGTGATCGATATATAGTCGACTTGATAGCCTAGCTCCAACAATCAACCCAGTTCTTCTCCCCAATATCTGCCTCATCAATCCACCGTAACAGTTATGAGCCCGGGAGCCTTCAAATAGGCTGTGTTCAATCAATATCCACTCGATCAACCTACCCCATCAACCATGGACGATTCAACCAACTATACGATCACGAGGTCGTCAGTGATCCTCGATAAGCCAGAGGACTGGCAGACGTGGCTGCAGCTCAGAAGGAGCTCAGCTGATCGCCATGGGATATGGGACTATGTGGATCCAACCAAGGAAGAGGCAACTCTCAAGAATCTGGAGGATGAGGCTGAGAGCAGTCAGCTGAGTGAGCCAAAGATTGCAGATCTCTATGAAGGAGATGAGGCAAAGACAAAGACAATAAAGGACCTAGCAACAGACCCATCAAGATTCCAGGTGTATTAGTTCATGATAGCTCAGTACGATAAGAAGCAGGCAGGCAACCTAGCCAAGGAAAAGAAGCTGAAGGACCTGGCTGATGAGATCCAACGAACAATCGCGAAGCGTCACCTCTACCTAATCGATGAGTGCAGGACTGCGCGGGAGATGCTGAAGACCCTGAAGACCCACCTCAGCCAGTCGAATCTTAATCAAGAATATACCCTGCTAGCAAGATACGAGAAGCTCAAGGTTGTTCCAAAGCGAGCTAACCTGGAGGATTGGCTAGCCCAATAGCTACGTCTCATGCCACTGCTCAAGGCTGCTGACCTTGCTGAAGCGTCAAGATATCAACGGCAGAAGGCCTTCCTACTAGCGGTGAGGCCTCTCAACAACTCATGGGCGACTCAGCAGCAGTCGGAGCTCCTCCGAGCTGAGATCAAGGGCCATGCCTGGACGGAGATAGTGGAGCTCATCACGGAGTACACTGCCTTCTATAGGATGAACCACCCCGTAGCGGCGACGATTAGAGGCAGCTCATACGCAGCAGCGACGCTTAGCGTAGCTACTCAGGATGGGAACCAGCAAGGCAACCAGCGAGGTAGCCAGCGAGGTGGCCAGCGAGGTAACCAGCGATCGAACTAGGCCCCTGACTGCTTCTGTGAGAAGACCCACTAGTGGGTAGACTACCCATACGTTAATCCTGCTGTAAGGAATCAAGGATGGAAGCCAAAGCCCTTGATTGAGCTAGCGTACAAGGCTATTATTGAGTCAGGTTCGTACCTAGGCCATGCGCTAGCCCGAACTGTCAAGCAGTATGCTGAGGCATCACCTACTAGGAAGAATCAAGGCCCAAGAGACCTTGATAACAACTTACGGCCACCAGCAACAGCATCTGGATATGCCCTGAAGGTCTTTAACACCACCACTTAGGAGGTCCCGCTGACGCTGAGCAATTGATAGGTGATGGACCCTGGATCAGACACCTACGTAGCGAACAGCAAGGCGTTTGGATGGGAGACCACCTCAATGGGCAGCCCCAATGACAAGATTATTGCTGGTGGAGAAATCAGATCAATCACTAAGTGGGGAACAGTGATCCTCACTGTTGATACACCTCAAGGTAGTAAGACAGTAAAACTCAATTAGGTCGCCTACGTCCCTAGATTCCATGCGAATATTATGGGCCTATCCAGATGTAGGAACAGCGGGATACACTTCAACTCAGGTTGGAACCTGCTGTACGAGCGATCAGATCGATCAGAGCGATCAGCTCGATCAGCTTGATCAGCTCGATCAGATCAATCGGATCAGAAGAGGACGGTAGCCAACCTCGAGTTCACCGGAGGTCACTGGCTGATCAACTCCAATCCAGCTGCTAGGCCTCAGCTGCAGCCAGCCCAAGTCTTCACGGTAGCCTCAAAGATGGATAGAGCTCCACTTCAGCTAACCTATAAGGAAGCTTATAGATTGTATAGGCACCCCAGCAAGAAGGCCATTAAGAAGCTCCCTAAGAACGTCAACAGCATCAAGCTTATAGGACACAGATCCGCACCTACAATAACAGAGTGTGAGATATGTATCCACGCTAAGCTACATCAGATCATCAGTAGAAGATTAGCCAGAGAGCCTACTCAGGCGCCATTCGAGCGTCTTGGGATAGACCTGATCCAACTAACAGAGACTAAGAAGCGAGGATATGGAGGAGACAGACTCTTCTTCCACGCTATCTGTGAGAACTCTAAGTACCATAAAGGAGAGGGGATACCAGATAAAACTAAGGTTACCCTTACTTATGTAGTAAAGAGACTTCTCGCCAAGATCCTCACCCAGTATAGTGTAAAGGTGAAGAGCGTCTGGGTGGACTCTGAGAGAGGCTACGCCGACCTGTAAGGGATACTCAGAGACCTAGGGATCATTGCTAAGCGCAGAGCCACCGAGGCTCAATCAGGCCTACCTGAGCGAGCTGGGAGGACGATTATTACTCTAGCAAGAGCAGTTCGCATACAGGCCAACCTACCCAAGGAGCTCGCTACGGAGATCACTCAATCAGCGATCTACATGATCAACCGAACGCCCACAGAGGCACTAGGGTGGAAGACTCCCTATGAGGTTGTGCGAGGCGTAAGGCCCACAGTAGCTCACCTCATCACTATCAGTACTCAAGCGTATGTCCTCAACACCAAGGTTCCACGCGGAGACAAGCTGGAATCAAGAGCACTGATCGGCCACCTAGTGGGATATAACTCCACCAACATCTTCAGGATCTGGATGCCCTCATTGGAGAAAGTGATCCGCACGAGAGACGTCGTCTTCGTGAAGGGTGCTGCACGGTACGATCAGAAGACGCAGTATGGTGAGAGATCAAGGATAGAAGAGCTGGTGGAGGTAATCGAGCTCAACGAGCCGAGCGACTATACTCAGGAGGTGATCGATCAGCTGCTTAATTGGTCTGCCTAGCAGTCACTAACACCAGGATCAATCGCCCTATCAAGAGCCCGAAAGGTATTGAAATCCAATGAGCTATCAGATGATACTATGGATGATACCGGCCGAGATACTCTCCCAACACCCAGTCGCACTCCATCACCTGATCAATCTGATCAATCTGATCAACCTGATAATCAGATCAATACCGATTATCAGATCAATACTGATTATCAGATCAATACTGATCAACCTATCAGACCTACCAGCTACGCTGAGACTGAGCCTGATACCAAGCCTGAGCCTGAGCCTAAGCCTAAGCCTAAGCCTAAGCCTAAGCCTGAGCCTGAGCCTCAGCAGGAGCCTCAGCCACAGAAGCGTAGTAGTAGAAAACGAGTAGCTCCTCAAGATCAGCCCAAAGGATAGGAGACGCTACCAGCAGACACAGTAGCACCAGATCAAAGCCAGAACAATGCATCAAGAGCTGATGAGATAGGAGGCAGTGTCACTGTGGTGGGGAAGAGATCCCGGAAGCCACCCAGCTGCCCAGGCTATGTGGTACCAGATAAGAGCTATAGATTCTACGTACAATCATTTCTAGCTCAGCTGTATCCAACAGCCCTCTCCTTAGCCCTAATGGGAGAAGCTCCATAGTACAAGAGATACTGCACTGAGATACCAGTCGCACCAAACCACTTCAAGAACCTCAAGACTCACTTATTTAGAAAGGAGTTCTTAGCAGCCTGCCAAGAGGAGGTAGAATTAGTCCAGCAGAGGGGTATTCTAGGGAGATCAGTGAGCAAGCCAATAGTGGGAGCTGAGATACTCCCACTACGATGGGTATTCACATACAAGTTTAATGAGGATAGGTATCTATACAAGTTCAAGGCCCGCCTAGTTATACGTAGTAATCTCCAACAGAGCTGGAATAATACCTACGCAGCTACGCTGGCTGCTCAGATATTCAGATTCTTGATAGTAATTACAGCAGCCTTTAGCCTCAGAGCCTTCCAGTACGATGTACGGAACGCCTTCCTTAACGCACCAATCGATCAACTGATCTATGTGAGAGCTCCTGAGGGCTTCGAGGATCAGCTCAGCCAGATACTAGAGCTCTGCTACGCCCTCTATGGCCTCCGAGACGCACCAGCGCTGTAGTACAAGCACCTCACAGCAGTGCTCAATCAAGCAGGACTGAGCAAGGTTGCTAGTATCCCCTGTCTCTACACCAGCCAGTACCTAATCATCTTCTTCTTTGTTGATAATATAGTAATACTAGTACATCCAGATCACATGATACATCAGGAGAGCCTAGAGAAGGTCCTCCTATCCACCTACGATGTACGATGCCTAGGAGACCTAAAGTGGTTCCTAGGGATAAGAGTTATTAGAGACCTAGCTGCAAAGAAGATATGGCTAGTACAAGACTCATTCATTGATAAGGTGGTTGATAAGTTTGATATCACAATACCTAGGAAGGTAGATTGATCAGCTCAATCAGCTCGATCAGCACCAATGTACGAATCCTACCTATCACTAAGCTCAGAACCACCAGATACAGATCGGACAAAGGAGTACAATCAGCTAGTAGGATCCATGGCCTTTCTCGTATCCATGACGAGACCTGATGTGGCTCGTACCCACTCAGTGCTTGCTCAATATCTACAGAACCCTGGCCAGCAGCACCTACATACAGCTCGCAAGGCATGGGAGCACATAGTGGCTACCAAGTACCTTGCCCTATGCGCCACCGGAGATCAGGCCGTACGTCAGATGTACGTAGGCAGAGATATCGATCAAGACCTGGGAGACCCATATCCAGGAGAACCTATCTTCTTTGGAGCATCAGACGCAGCCTTTGGTGATGACGTTGAGAGCAGAAGAAGCTCTCAAGGGTATCTGTTCAAGCTCTATGGGATGACAATCGACTGGAAAGCAACCCTGCAGCGTTGCGTCACCAAATCAACCACCGAGGCAGAGCTGATCGCCCTATCCTCAGCCTCCACAGAAATCGAATGGTGGAGCAAGGTATTCAGATTGATCGACCTCAGGATCGATCAGAGACCGACACTGTACTGTGATAACCAGCAGACAGTAGGAGCCATCACGAAAAGTGATGAGAAGCTTCATACGAAGCTAAAACACGTGGATATCCACAGCCTGTGGCTTCGCCAAGAGTACGCAGAAGGTCGGATCTACGTTGAGTGGAAGCCTACCTCAGAGATGCCAGCCGATGGCCTCACCAAGGCACTACCTCGTCAGAAACACCAAGAATTTGTGAGGCAGCTCGGTATGGAGGATATATCCAACCTGATCACCACCACCGATCGATCGAGCCAAGCCTCAGAGGGGAACCCTGATCCTACCAACCTCGGACGCTGGTACTAGGACCTGGGGGGTGATACCACACAGAGTATCTACACGGAGTATCACGGATTTCCTATTTAGGTATAGTATATAGCTTCAGAAAACAACATTAACAGGGCTCGTGAAGGCCAGCTTTGGTCCCACTTGCAGCTGGGGGGGTGTGTAACGGTCAACAGGCCATACCGATTGTAGGATAGCGTCTTGGCTCAGTGATCGATATATAGTCGACTTGATAGCCTAGCTCCAACAATCAACCCAGTTCTTCTCCCCAATATCTGCCTCATCAATCCACCGTAACACCTTGGCAGGGTAGCTTGTGGCATTTGACTGGAATTGCTCTTCGTTTGTGCATTGACATGGGTCTGCATTGGGAAAATGAGGGACAGTCTCTCTCGACTGATCCAGACCTGCTGTACGATCGCCGGCGCCTATGGTACTCTGCCTATCATTTTGACCGTGTATTGGGAATCACTCTCGGTCGGCCCTTTGGTATCAACGATGAGGCCACACTAGTGAAACTTCCAAATCCATGGAGAACAACCCGCCCGCCCCTTGGCCATAACAACAACAACTTTGACATTCACCACCAACGAGCCCACAATCACTTGTTCAGCATGGCGAAACTCGAATCCGAAATCAAACACGTTCAACACAGTCAATCATGGCCCTTAAAGGTGGCCTACCCGAAACCGAACGTTGCAGCTTGGGTCCAGGACATTCATCCTCGCCTACAGGAGTGGTACAGCACCATCCCAGAAACCAGCAAAGCACACCCATCTTCGATCTTTGCGAACCAAGCTTACTGGGATACCATCTACAACAAAGCAATCTTGCTACTCTACCGGCCCAATGCCAACGCCCAAACCCAGCCTGCAGAGGCCTTATCCATGTCTCACAAGGCGGCATGCAGCTTGATCTCAAACATCAAAGCCCTGCAGCGCGAAGGGAAACTTGATGTGTTATGGAAATCGGTCCACGATCTCTTCATGGCAGGATTGACGGTTATCTACGGACTCTGGCAATCAAAGGAGATACGAGAACTAAACCATCTCAGCAGTAGTATCTCAACACTTCAGTCCTGCACATCCACACTCTCTGCCATGTCTGAAACCTTCCATGGCGCTACTAGCTGTCGCGACATTTTCGACACTCTTTCTTCAGTAACGACTGAATGGCTGGTCACCAACGATGCCGAAAAAGTGAACCAAAATCTTGTCGAGTTCGAGAAACAGGTAGAGGAATTGATGCAACAGTTCCAACCTTCTCGCGAGGGTTCGTTCGCGAATGGGAACATGGCAAACGATATGTCGACGATGCTCTCGACCGATAACTTTGCCTTTGGCGAGATGCTAAGTTCGGCTGCGCAGTGGCATGAATTCCAGGACATAGATATGGGCATGCTGGGACAGTTTCCACCTGCTATGGGATCGGCATCGGACATGAATCTGGGGCTTTATTCGCTAATGTAGACTATTACTCGTAGAAGTTGGTTTCTTAACACCTGTCAACTTATTGAGTATCATTTCGTTCGATGTGATTTTGCTCTACAACGTGAAACTTTGTCCGAAGCCTTAAATCCTCAAGTTCACCATCCTATTGGAAAAATCACGTGCATGGAGTATACAGGCCATCATTATGTTTCATGGTTCATATAAAAAGAATGGGCATGCTGGAGGCCCCCTCTCTGAAAGTCCTTCTCTTGGAACCACACTATTCATCACTCACGTTTCCATTCAGTGTAACTTCCATTATATTTGTGGTGTGCATCCTTTTACATGACGTAGATAGGCAAATTCTGTAGCAGGTGTCGGGAAAGAATGCTTGATGGGTTGAATGAGGAAACGATTGTTATATCACACAGACGGTACAATACACAGTTGTCAGGAATAACGAATGGAATTGATAATGGGGTTCATATGAGCCGTTGCTACTCTGTACTTGGATTGAAGGCTTTACCCTCCTTTAATGGTAGTAGGAATGAGCGCTTGGTCGCAGCGATCTGGTCAACAATAGCTTCCATGAAGGGTGGCAAATGAGCGCTCATCTGTTACTTTGGCATCAACGTCTTTGTCTTACAATGGATTGTGAAGGTTCACCTTCCAACTACACAGCATCTATGGTTTCTTTCCGGCTTGTATCTCCATCTGCGCCGCAGCTGCGGGTTCATCGTTAACAAGGCTTTCATAGACAAGCGGTTCGCTGACCAGACACGCATCGCGGAGACCCAGCTGCCACCGGTCGAAACCTCCACGGGACACAGATGTAGTGGTCCACATGCCATCGCGACGGAATCCATTCGTCACACTGACGGCGACATCAACCGGGACCTTGGGGAAGAGCTCTGCGAGTTCATCGCGGAACGTCTCTGCATCGTGCTGGAGCACCCACTCAATGCCCTTCTCAAGGCCAACACAGAACCGCCTCTGCTTATCCAGAATCGAGGGGGTTATCGTGGCGGTCTCTCGGTAGTAAACGCTCCAAGGAATGTCGCCCTCTGAAACCATCTGCTTCGCGATCGACACATTTGGGTTCTTCGCCACCATAGCCAAAGCAGAGAGGTTGTCTGTGACAAAGTAATCACCCATACCACCCTGGAACAAGTTCCCCAGCATTACACCGTCGAGATCCTGGATGTAGTTGACAGCCCTTTCATCAACGCCGCTCTCGCGCAGGTACATCTTGGTGAACAGACCACAGCTAGCTCCGCCTATTGACTTCATCAGAACTGTCTTCTTGGCCATATCCGACACCTTGAAGCCTTCCGCAGAGCCGCGTTTGAGAATGGCCAGCGGGCAGCGATTGGCGATTTGCGCAAAAACGGTGTAGTTTTGGACGCGATCTTTGTACATGGTAGGCACCCAGATGCCACCGAGAGCCATATCGGCCGATCTATCGGCGAGGGCATCAAGGACGCCGTCCCAAGGTGTAGGGATTTTGACGGTCACGTCAAGTCCTTGTTCCTTGAAGAATCCATGGCGAAGTGCGATGTACTCAGGGAGGTAGTTGAGGTTGTAACCGGTAGCGGTAAGGTTGAAAGGTTGCATGGTAAAATAGTCTCTTTTGCAAGGGCAGTATGAGAGTGAAGAGTTGACTTGTTGTCTTTCTGAAATGGGGGCTATAGTGAGATGTAATTTTCAACGCATACATGTAAACATATAAATACCTAGAGTCCTTTATTGCACGAATATTTCTCTTCTGTGATGTCCATCATGGAGGCTAATTTCTGGCTACCATCGGAAAAATGCGAAACTCTCTTCCTTATCGTTATCGAAGATGCGCCTTCGGAGAGACGAGCGATGCAGATCTTCGGAGATGATTACATACACAGTCGTCGGCTCAGGCCGATATTTGGTTTGTGGCTCCGATACACCAGATCTCGCGTCATGGAAGGTAATGGAGGCCTCTATGAATAATATAATAAGTCTTCTCTTTGCTGCAGTATCATATCGGATCATACCACATCGCAAGTTTGTTTCACATACTCAAATCATCTTTTCGAAATATGACATCCCCCATGTACACCGATCAGACCCCTGCGGATGTCAAAAATGCAAAAGTAGGCGAGAATACCCTTTCATCGCTACCAACTCCATTTCTGAAGAGTTTCACTAATTTGACCCAAACAGGCTGTTCATCTCCTCACAGAGAACACCCCCAATGGCCAGAAAGTGCAAATCTTTCTTGAGGAATTAGCTGATGTATACGGTACAGAATGGACAACTACTCTCATGTCAGTGAAGTAGTGTGTCCTAATGGATTGAGAGACGACAATAACACCATTACGATACAGTGACTGTTCTACAAACGAACAAAAGAAAGACTGGTTTCTCCGTCTCAATCCCAATGGTAAGTCAAACTGTCGTCGACTCTTCGCGGATACTAACACATTTTAAGGCCGAATCCCTGTCATCATCGACAACACTCAGTCGCCTCCACATTCGGTCATGGAAACCTCTGCTGAACTCTTGTACCTTTTGAAGTTTGACACCGACCACCATTTTAGCTTCAAAGGTGATGTCGACCAGAGCGAACTCCTCCAATGGCTCTTCTTCTGGCATGGTAGTGGTGCTCCGTACCAAGGGAACCTTGGCTTCTTTAGGCGCGCACAAGAGCAAAATCCTTGTAAGTTCCATCATATACATGCATCTTCTCCTCGCACACTACTGTTCCGATATGCTGATATGACTCGCACCAAATAGTTGCCATCAATCGATTCCGTAAGGAAACATATCGAGTTTTTAACGTTCTCGAACTGCAGCTGTCTGGCAAGTACCATGGCCAACCCAAAGACTTTCTGGCTGGGAAGGGCAAAGGTCAGTACTCAGTAGCTGATATCGGTACTTGGGCTTGGGTCAAAAACTGGCCTGGCAGTGGATATACCGATGAAGAGATGAAAGACTTTCCCCATCTGGTCAAGTGGATTGAGAGAATTGCGGAGAGGCCCGCTGTTCAAAGAGGAATTGGCCCGAAATTCAAACTATCATGAGCTTTTCGTTGTTGGTTGTAGATATGAAATCCGACTGTATGCGGTGCGATGGTGTTTAGGATTTGCCCTCAGGTCCGGAAAATTGTGGTGCTTAGATGAGTAAGAGATGTAAAAGGCTTATTGCGCTTGAAGCTCACACAACCAACACTATTTTTCAATTCTTTATCTACAACTATCGCTGTATCATGAGAAACCGTAGAGTGGACCAATCTGTACCTTATATCAATGTTAACTGGCCAGCCATGTGCATGCTCGAGGAGCCAAAAGTTGGTGAGCCACAAGGCTCACGGACGAAAAGAGCCCTTGCAGGCTGTAAACTTCCATAGCTTTCTTCAGTGTCTCCTTGGCTATGATATCACTCTGGAAAGTCCACCCCCCACTGCTCTCTGTTATTGTGTCGCCTGCGTAAACAACACTGGAACCACGACGCCGTGCAAAGCCAACTCAAGAATCTCTCGCAGTCAAACGAAAGTCTCTCGGCCCGCTGATTGGTCACTCTGGCATCCACAACACAGGTTGTTGGTCGGGGCATCCGTCGCGTCAACACGCCGCCACGTGACCCACAGTCGCGTTCTGGTTTCACGCCGAATATCAACAACAATAACAAAAAACTCTGTCAACTAGATCTTTACCCTGACCACAACAACCTCCAAGCTCAGCCTCCTCTCAACCCACGACATCATCCCCATCGTACCCATCGTACCCATCATCCCCATCATCCACAGCATCCACAGCATCCACGGCGACGCAAGCCATCATGGCATCCCCATCGGGCGCTCCCCCTTCAGGATTGAATCCAGACCACCATCAGGAACCCTTGACTATGAGCGAACTCACCGCACACGGAGACTTAGCTCACAACAACCTCCCTTATACCTACCTTCGTCTCCAGTATAGTTACAACGTTTTGCTGGCCGAGCATACCAACTTTTACAGGTCGCTTAACGCTTTGAGGTTCCGAGTCGATGATTTGCTCAATGGACAAAATCTCAACCTGCAGCAACTATTCGACAGAGTTCAATCTGAGCTCCAGGATTCACGTGTCGAACTCGCCACCTCGCGCGAGCGAATCGAGCACCTCGAGACCGATAATTCCCGGCTCAAAGAGAACAACCGCGACTGGAACTGCGAGGACGATCCCGCGTGCACTAGCTGCATCTATCATCTGCGGAAAGCTCTTCGTATCTCTCGCGCTGCCGAAGAGGCCGCCAACGCGCTTGCAGATGCCGTGAACCTTGAGCGTATGCAGGCCTGGAGCAACCTCAACGACTTCCAGAATGAGGCCGCCCACGCAGACATCATCAACGCGACTCTCGACAAGCAGGTAGCCGGCAAAGAAGATGAGAGCTACGATGAAGGCGAAGACACTGAGCTGCACGTCGACCGCAACGCATACGACTCTGACGGTGAGAGTGTTGACTTCATCTTCGAGATGCGGTGCAACCCCATGGTTGTTGCAGAGCGAGAGCGGATCGCCAAAATTAAGCTGAAGAAGCAGAGCAAGCGCGAAGGGTTCGATATGTTCCGCGCGCATGAGGAATATGAGGCCATTAAACAACGCCTGAGCGCCGATGAGGAGCGCAGCAAGATAGAAGAGCAGACCGCGCAAGGACGCAAGACAGCGGCCACGGAGACCGAGAAGGGACGCAAGAAGGTGGCCACAGAGACCGAGAAGGGACGCAAGAAGGCGGCCAAGCAGGCACACGTCGACGACGTCGAGGACGAAGCATTCCATATGCCTGAGGTGGAGAAAGAACTCGAAAACCTGTCCAAGCAGGCCACTGCCGAAGATGTCAAAGACGAAGCCTTCACGAATTCCGCGAGCAAGACACCCAACACCAAGGTGCCGCAGGATAACCCCGTGGAGGACATGAGTTTGAATTCGTCGCCGACCCCCAAGACAGAGACCTCCTCCCCTGTGGTTAGTAGCCAACCCCCAGTCACAGAAGCAGAGAGATTGAGATTGACACGGATTGAGGCGGCCGTAAACAGGATGGCGAGGCTAGCCACCGAAGAGATGGTTGCCAAGGGAATGAAGCCTCTGCCACCAAAGACCGCTCATGCTGCTAACACGAAGACGGCTGAGTCGTCCCCCAACGAGAAGATTGTTAGTAGTGAACCCCCAATCACAGAAGCTGAGAGACTGAGGTTGACACGCATTGAGGCGGCTATAAACAGGATGGCGAGGTTGGCCACCGAAGAGATGGTCGCCAAGGGAATGAAGCCCATGCCGCCAAAGACCGCGCCTACCGCTAACAAGGAGGCAACCAAGCCGACCACCAGTGCCCAAGTCCCGACTCCCCGCCAGCCACGAGCTGGAGGAGGCTTCCTCGGGGCCAGTCTCCGGGGAACCGGGGTCCAGTTCAAGAGGGGTGGTGGGGATGGCCGGAAGGCGGGGCAGTGAGTTTGGAGGGCGTCTGGCGTTGTGCGGGGTTGGGCTTGCTGGGTTGGTATTTGTACGCTGGTGATCACTTTGCACACCGTTCGTTCGAACCAGGGGTAGACGAGAGCCCTTAGGCTTTTGTCATCTTGTATGATGCCACATTCTGTTGGAGATGGAAAAAAGTGTAAATCCGCTTGTAAGATGGTTTGGTTTTATCTCTCATATAGTCTGCGTTTTATAAAATATACCCGTGTATTTGCGTTAACCCTCGTCCACTTCTTCTCCAACGACTCCTCGGTATATGCAAACAAGAAATCTTAAACGGCTGTGACGTCTCTATACTAATGCCATTATGGGTATGAGCACCCATCTCCCAATCCAAGGCTTTGCCAAAGGATGCTACCTTATCTGTATGCAGATCAATGCAATCGTATCCCATCTGCACTACACCACTGAAAAGAACCGCAACGAGACTCCAGAACACTACCCAACCAATATCCACGTGCCTGAAACCTCTTTCAGCACTGGATCTCGTTGTCGTGCTACTCGGACCAGCAGGCGATAGACTATTTGTAGACGAGCTCCGAGTGGTAACCTTCGAAGGTGAGGTGGTAGCTGCTGTGCCCGAAGAAGCGACAACACTGGCTGTCTGACTCCCAGCAACCAGCACAGTAGCTCCTGCCGTGTCCGTAGTCATCTCAATAACGGTCCCATCAATGGTAATTGGATGATTCAAACCAAGGGTTGAACTCCCAACCAGATATTGGAAATTTGTTGACCCGAGGGTCGCTGTAATTTCTCCTATCGTAACAGCCTGTCCTGTTGCAACAGCCAAAACAGAGGTTTCGTCGTTTTCCATAGCTACAGTCTGTCCAGACGGCGAGATGGAAACAGTGATCGCACCGGTACCAGAACCGACCGTGACGGCGGGTCCGCCGGGTGTGAGGGTATGTGTGCCTATTACAAGAGCCGATGATAATGGCGTGAAGGGTTCGTTTCCAATTGTTGTGACTGTTGTTGGAAGAATTTCCAATGTGGATGTCGCTGAACCGATTATGATGATAGGATAACCGCTTGGATCGATATGGATATAGGTAGGAGTTGTAGCATCACCGATCGTGGCCGTTTCACCATTAGGGGATAGTGTGGTTCTATCGATGATGAAGCTCGTTGCTTTGACGGGTTGTAGCGTTTTATCGCCAAATGTCACTGTTGGTGGTGATGCAGGTACAGTGGTCTCTGCTGCCCCCGAGGGCTCTACTTGAGGCTCAGGTGTGATAGCAGGCGGCTTCACTGAAGAGTACACGTGTAGCTTCAGTGTATTGGTAGTCATGATCGGCTCAGAATTGCCAAACCCAGTAGCAGAGGTTTCGAGATGAATACGAACTTCGCGACTTGTGGAACTTGGTTGAAAGACTGCTATTGTAGTGTATTCTGCATCTTCTGGAGATGGAGATGGAGTCTCGAAACCGGAACGGGTGTAGTCTGGTTCAAGAGCAGTGATAGTAACGGATGATTCAACTCGAATTTTGGGATTCTTTGAAACTGTTTCTGTAGATGTGGTAGAAATCGCCGTTGAATTAAGAATACGATTACCTTCAAACAGGTTAGTGAATACGAGATTTTCCATTTCCGGGTTTCCAGCAAGCCGTAAACCGTCAGCAGCTCATTCAACTTACGAAAATTCGAAGTGTCGATCGCAAAGACAGACTTGATTATGATGTAAACGCAGCATAACCGTAGAAAGAATCCTGAAGACATAATAATGAGTGGCAACGCCGCAAGATGCGTTGGAGAAGGAGCGGCGAAGGAAAAAACGTTCCATGGGAGCTCACCAAGTACACCATTTTAACGCCAGGATCGTTTGGGCTAGCACAGTTGTGGGGCGGAGGACCTGCTTTATTAGGCCTCCCTCTGCGATGGATCAAGATAGGGCCGCGTCAACCTTATGATCTGCCACCAGAGCCAATTAGCGAGCGTAGATGAAGCTTCTATAATGCCGATCAAATCTCTTCTGCTTCTTTTGTGTGCGTGCACATATAGGCAAGCGCAAGGTTAAAAAGCGATCAAAGACACCAACTTCCAGAAGCATCAGTCATCTTATGGGCACCTAGCTGCCAGTTCAGCTGTTACCATCTTTCAACCTTGAGGATGTCATTCGTGCAGGAGCATGCGCCCAGGCCTGCCTGCACAAGATATCTGAAGCGAAACACCTTCCGAAGGCGGTCATGGACCTCCGCGATGTTCTCATAAATGTCGAGCAATGGTTTCCTGGGACAACTTTGCGTCATATTCCTTGTGTCCTGCGATAGTCGGCTCCATGATGGACGACTTTATGCGGGTTGATTGAAGAGTCATGGGTGGTGGAGCTCGGAGATTTGTTTAAGGCTGAGATTGCGTGCATGAATGCCAAGCACAACCCCCTTTCTGGATGAAGACTATGTGTACGTAAGCTCGCTTCGTGAGCAAAGGTCAACCTCGCCCGACATTGTCAGCTCATAATGGTATGGAATTGGAGATTGGAACGATGAGTCTTGAGAGTGTTAGTTGGCCTGGAAAACACATGATCAGCAGAGGGATGCGAGGACTGGTGACAGTATTGGAATTGAGAAACTGTTTTTTACCCGAAAGTTGGATGAAAAAGATGGACAATTTTATCATCACTTCAATCTCAAAGCTGTTGACAATCTTGCCAGAGGAGCCTAATTAGGGAAATAAGTAGGGTAGTTTTCTCATTTCACTGTGGGGGAAAGGGTTTCAACTCGATTGCCATTTGTAAGCTGGATATAAGCCTTGGCATATATCTTGGCATCACGTGTACTTAGCCTATATCAGTATCTCAAGCTCGATCGATCAGAACAATAGACCA